>JAOUZG010016644.1:732827-749905 GCA_026289955.1 Argiope argentata | reverse complement strand
AGAATGATGCAAATAAGTTTGCAGATCCTTATAAACTACTGAATCTGTTGTCACTGCTTCAGTGGATCTTGAATATAAAATGAAACCACTTCAATAGCAAAGGATGGTACAGACAAGTTTACAGCACCTTATCTTATCGAGGGTATGCGAGGAAAGATTATTGATCTAGATTTGTAGATGGATATCTGTATAAACATTTTAATGGAATATGAGTAAATGAAAATGCTCCTCGATGTTGAATTCCCTAGTATTTAAAGAAAATTTACAACTCCCTGATGGCAAATGAGTATATAAGTGATTTCCGAAAGAATCATTTCATCCATCATCAATCCACCCTTCTGTCTTCTGCGACATCTCACTGCGATGAAATTCCACTTCCACCATCTCGTCGTCATGTTTCTGAGCGACGGACCATCCCACGAACAATTAACGAGGGAAAAAAAAATCTCTACATGTACGGACTTCCCCCATGCGTGCAAGATAAATTGGTCCCATCTGTCAAAGAGACATTCTAAACTGCTAAAATCTTTTACTTTTTCTTCCACTCTCTGCATGTTGTTTTTGTTGGCACTCGAGAAACTCTGGCGACCACACTTTCACGCATTCCCCGACTGCGTTTTCCCTTTCCTCATTTTCGAACTCTTTCTTCACCAGTTGATGAAATAGAAGCCGGATTATTGCGGACTTGCGTGACTTGATTTGCGAAGGGTCGTCTCCGGTACCCTTTTAAATCTCAGTCGGAGCGACTATTCTTTCTTTCTTTCTTTCTTTCAGACCAAAAGAAGAAATGCCGTTCTTTTCTTCTGCGCCTTCATTTTTATTTCATGTGCCCAGTAGTTTTGTTCCAAGTTAAATTTTTGGATGGTGTGTTATTCTGTGTTTGTGTAAGTTTCTTTGTCTTACATTAATAAAAATTATGGTTATATCTTTAAAATATCTATTAGTGACCGCATTTGATACTTTAATTCCCGCCTTAGTGCATGAAATGCCATTCAAACACTGCAAATATGTAAAGGACTAAAAATAAAATAGGTAAATTTTCAATAACTAAATATAATTTTAAAAATTCAGCTAAATATATAGAATACCTACTCAAATCTATCCAGATATCTAATTTTGAAATAGTTCGAGACAATATTTTTCTTATTCGAAGTGCATAGCGCAAAATATTATGTTTCATGCTGCATAAATCAATAAATGAAACGCGAAAAAAATGGCGAATTTTTATACAATCTAAGGTTTTATATTTAGGTCTATCTTAAGTTTTAAATTGCATTTTTGTGTTACAAAAGTTTATGACCCATTTTTTGTGTAGTAAAATATTTTGACACAACATTTATAATTTGTGAAGTTAAATTTTTGGTTCCCTCTTTTAATAACTATATTAAATAAATATTCTTAAAGCCAAAGACAATTTTATAAAGTTGTTCGAACATTCTACGACCCAAACTGGTGAGTTAAAACCATGTATTGTTTAAATTAATACAATAGTCACTCAAAAAAGTCACCAAGCGTTTTTTAATGATAATTTTTTATGCCCCACGCCTAAAATCGTCTAGTAATTAAAAGCTTCCTAATGCAATCAGTTTTGGCATATAGCTTCATAATACAATAAATTTAACATCAAATTAATTTTTTTTAAATTACATTATGAAAAACAATTGCTATGAAAAAAATTTCAATGGGTGAATAAAGTAAAAGAACATTTTTTAAGAAATAATATTTTAGTCGGTGTTGAATAAAAATTCATTAATGAAATATTTCCAAAAAACAGTGGCACTTCAAATGGTTGATGTAAGCATATTAACCTTTTAAACATCGCTAGAATAATATTTATATCTAGTAATTTTGGTTCTTACGTATTATACCGTCCAACTTTATAGCCAAATTTGAAGTCATCGCCAATGAGTTGCTAAACCGCCAATTATGGCAATTCGGCAATGGTAAAATCCGTTGATCTTTATCACCAAATTTAAATCCGTCGCCAATGAGTTTCTAAACCGTTGGCGAAGACGGTATAATACGTAATTACCATAATTTTTTTATGACTGTGTCCACCATTCAGTCATAAAAAAACCATTCTTCTGTAGCAGTCATACGATAAATAAACCTATCATCAAATCATTCTCTACAACAAATACAAAAATTAACTACTTTCGCATTTATCTGACCTGGTATCCACAAACACAAATACATTAATCCTCTGAAAGCACCAGAACGTGTTATTACTCTCAGCAGATCAATACGATTGTGATCACAAGGCCATGGAGAGAAAGTTGTTGCTCTAAGTCGAAGAAAAAAAATACGGATGAAAGCCAATATCATGATCGACCGTACAAAGAAAGTTTTTGTGTGCATAGATTATTATACAAACAATTTTTTCCTAGTTAACTGGATGTGGGTTTTCTCGAACAATAATGAATCGACTGCAGAAAAAAACTAAATTCTACTGAAAATTGAACATTTCATAATAATTTGGGGTACTTACGTATTAGACCACCCATATTTATCGCCAAATTTGAAGTCGCCGCCAATGAGTTGCTAAACTGCCAATTATGGCAAAAAAAAAGCAACCCGCCATTATTTAAAATATTGTTCAAAACTTAACAGCCGTCCGCCATTTTGTTGGTTTCGTAGAACGTATTAATCCATTGATCTTTATTGTCAAATTTAAATCCATCGCCAATGAGTTACTAAACAGTTGGCGACCATTGGCGAAGACTATAATATGCAAGTACCTAATTCATATGTATAAAAACAAGGATTATAATATTTTTGTAGTTTCACATTCTTTTAGGACCTATTTTCAATTAATACAAAATTTATCTATATACATAACGAAGAATGAATGTTTGAATATCTTACATATAAATCTATGTACGATATTTATGAAAACTGGCAACCGTGTTTTTTAAAACAAGAAAGGTTTCAAAGCCCGAAAAGTAATTAAAATATTAATTAATTTAAAGCTAAGCCAGTTTAATCCGAAATATTATCTCACAAGGCCGAATTTTTCAATAGGTTGTTGCTACTCTCTCGAATTTCGCAGATAACATGATTTCAATGACTCGCAATTTCTTTAATTTTGTCCTGATGGCGATTATAAAAAGAGTACTCTGTTTGCTGCGTTTAATGGCACAAGATTCATCTTTATTCATACTATAATCAAGATGCAATGGCTCTAAAACGTTGATATTGTTAAAAATTTGAAGAACGAGAGTTAATGCTTAACTTATAAGCTTAACTGGTAGTCTTTTCAGATGAATACTGATCGTTCACACTTTAATAAGAGATATGATAGTTCAAAATCAATAATAACGATCCTAGAAATATATTTTAAAATTTATATTGAATAAACTTAAACATGGAAAAAATTCAAAAACAAATAACCTATATCTTATATAATGATATCCCTTAATTTATATCCTAATTAATTTTTTAATTTTTATTTTAATTTAGTCAGTTTCAATTCAGGAAATGAATGTTCTTTTATTTCCTAATTCATCTGACATTTTTTTAAAATACTCCTAACATAAGCTTAACAAAATTGCTATATCCGTAGTTCCTAAACCAGGAACGGAGTGATAAAAATCCTTAACACTTATATACCTTTCAAAGATACTTAAGATTCTCTTCCTAAATCTACACAGAAATATCTATCAAAACCTCACAGGAAATTCTTTTGAAGAAGCTATGTCAACAACTTTGGCTCTGTTGTTGTTGTTACTTATGGCACTTGCCTACGAACAAGCCCCCCGCTGAAACAGCAGCAGATTTAAGCCGAATGGAGCGCCTCTTGTTTTTGAAGTAGCGCCAACTAGGGTCAAGAGTACGACTTAGCTACACACTCACCACATTTGATTGCACGGCCCCTTTTTACAGGGGGGGGGCACAATCACACGTCTCACAGATAGCACACAGAAGAGCAACCATGCCCGAACCGGGACTCGAACCTGGGACTCCCAAAACATCAGAAAGAGGCGCTACCTCTGTGCCAGAAAGCCGGCACTTTGGCTCTCGTATCACGATATAGACTGAACTATCTCTGATCGTTTTTTCTCAAAACATAATTCCCGTGGAAGTTTCTTTTTGGCCAGGTATATGCAAAATTAAGTTATATAATATACTTATATGATAATGCTATTTTAAGTGGCACATAAATCTAATTAGTAACTGTCGAATGGTAATAGTCAAACGTAAACAAATCAGCTTAAGAATTTGTTTAGATTGCTTCATTGAACGTCTTTACAATTACTACACAGATTCCATTGCTTCGCTGAACTATTTAATGAATCTGTGAAATTTCATTAAAAATATTCCGGTGATGTCTGGCTGTAAAATGTATCATTCAGTCAAAGAAAAGATGATAAAGAAATTAAGGAATAGACATAAAAAAATGTTTGGTTTAACTGTAACCTGATAAATAATCGTTTTGATTGGAATACAGAAATTAATATTCATCTCTTCCCAAACAATTATCTTCCAAAAATAGTATTTTTATTAACCTAAGATTCAAAATGTTATTCTTTTTAATCACATTAATTTCATTTCCTTATATTTTTTTCTCTCCCGATTTCAATAATATTTTTAATTCAATTTCATACACTATCTGTGACAATGTTTTTAAATATTCTAAGGAATTTTAAACTTAGTTATAATTTCCACTTCTCCTTTTATTTTCTAATATATATAGTTTTTAATTTGCAGTAAACTGATTCAATTAAATTTTTATATCTCAATTGTACCAAGCAATAAAGCAAAATACTTTTAATGCATTCCATATAAATCCTTAAAGCACATTTATTCTCCTAATATTTACCTCATATAGTGCTCCGAAAAATAAACAAAAAATTAAAATGAAATCTGCTATGGATATTTCAATGTATCATGTCAGAAGACAATTTCTTGAACGGCCAAGCACCACTTGTTCGTGCAAGCTGAATTTATATTTGTATTCATTTTCATGGTTTCATTGAATGAGTCACTTTAATATTGCCAACGAACCAAAAATTTTTGTCTCGCATTCATTGTTTAAAAAAACATCCCATTTCCTATTTATTTCATTTCATATAATCACGTGCTCAAAATGACCTTTTCTTTGTTTTACTTGCTGTAGTCATTAGCTTATTTTTCAATCAGAGCTTTTGTAAATGCAACAGCAACGCGTTATTAAAGGCTGAATTTTTTAGATGCTCGTGTAGATAATAAAATTTCAATTTTTGACCTATGGATTAAAAAATGTTTATTTTTCTCCTACGGATTTTTGTTGACACCAAAAAATCCTCATTCCCAAAACAATATCATGTTCTGACATGATAAAAATGGCAAAGTAATAAAATTCTCTAAACTGTGTTCAGTATCAGTTTTAAACATATAATTTCAGCAAGTTGAATGCAAGATTAATTACCTTTCACCATACCGAAGCAAATTCTATCTCTTATATTTTGCAAAATGAAAATAAACTAAATGACAGAAGAAAAGAAACAAAACAGCTTAATTCTAAGCAACTTGAAATGAAATGTTGGAAAATTCCACTCCAAAAAAATATCGAATAATACATCAGAAACTCGAGATTTATTTCGATTTTTACACATAAAATCATCCAACCATGCAATTTTCGAAAACAACCGCATTTGTTTGAATGGCGCGCTCGTCCATTATCACGGTCTTGACGGCAAGTTCGAATAAAGCCTATCAATGCCAGTGGGTCAACAAGCGGATTTCAGTGAATCTCGTTTGTTGACGAAAATGAATACTTTATGTTCGGTCTGCTCAACGAAATGGAACCAATAGCAACTGAAAAGGTACACAGCGCGAAAAATATAACAAAAGATCCCAGATTTATTACTTTGTGACAACACTCGAGACGAACCAATTTCTTACTTCAAAGAAATCTTTGTACATGCAAACCCCAAAGCTGTCGTATTTCAAGGAAATATGTGTTTTCCCTATAAGGGAATGGCTAGTTTTTATCTTCGAAGAAAAACAGATTTACAGCAGTAAGTGGCAAAAATAATCTCTACTAATACAAAAAAATTGTATTTTGTCCAAGTTCGGATGGATCATAATAAAGATATAAATCACCAGAAAATAAAAATTTATTGCCAAAACTTTAGTAGAAACATGGTTACTTTTCAACAAAGTCGCCGTTAAAGCTTCAGAAATATATCAGTGGATTAGCTTTTCGATCTGTTTGTTCGGAGAAAGTTGATCTAGAAATATAAAATTCTTAACGTTCTCCATTTTTTTGAGTTTTCTTTTATGGTAACAATTTGAAGTAGGTATGTCTAAAAGTTTCACTAAAGTCATGAGTTAGACATGCTGCGTGGTTAGATTGTAACTTGGGTTTCCAGAATCTTTCGTTTCTTTAAAACCCATGCTTATCAAATCGATCTAATGAACTATTAATTTCAAACAATGTGATCAAGGTTATAGACTTGTATCCTTGTTATCCTTCATCGAGAACGCGACTTAGAGCCGAGAGATTTTTCATCTCCTCGAATTGAAGTGCTAGTTAGGATCTGTGTTGTTGTGACTAATGGCACTTGCCGTGGACAAGCCCCGCTGATACATCAGCAGATTTTAAGCCGGAGATATGTCTCTTTTTTTACAAGTAGCGCCATCTAGGGTCAAGACTACGACTTAGCTACACAGACGTCACAACCCTTTTTAGGGGGCGGACTACATTCATGCAAATTCATTCATACATCTTAGATCGTAATTTAGACCTGGAACAGAGAACGATCACCTCTGAACCCATATCCCAAGTGGTATTGCTCTCGATATGGAGGACTTTGCGACCACGAACAGATTTAACGAGCACCAACCTAAACACATTCGGGGATTCTTTTGGCCGGTGAGCTTCGAACCCGTAGCCTAAGGAGTACGAGTCCAACGCTCTACCAACCAGGCCATCCCGGCCCAGTTAGGACCTAAAGCACCCATGCTAATGAGAAATTTTAAAGGAGCGTTAATACTCATTTTATCAATGTTCTTAGAAGAGATAACCAGAAATTTTCAGACAAATGCTCGAATTTCAACGTCGAAAAAAATCATATTTATACTTAAGGCTTAGTTATAAGTTTGTTATATACTTTACTTTTTTTTATAATGAATCTTAGGAGTTAGGAAAAAAAATAAGGGAAGGGGACATCTCTAAATAAGAAAAAGACTGAGTTTTGACGCACCGGTTCTCTTTAAGACAGACCATTACATTTAAGTAATGCAAAATTTGGTACAAATATAGTAAAAAAAAGATTGTGCACATCCTTGAGTGTTCGTTTGAAATTTTAGTGATAAATGTAAAGGGAAATGAAGCGATATTTTGAAATGCCCCCCCTCCATTATTTCGGAACATAATGTGGGACTAATGTTATTTTAACACCATTCTAAAATACCAAAATTCTTATCTATATCAACTTAGATAACTTTTTTAACCTAATTTTAATTAATCTTTGAAGATTTTTTAAATATTTTCAATGTTATTTCAAAGAAAATTATCTTCATTGTAATTTCGAAATATTTCACCATATCAAAGTTGAAAAAGAAAAACTTTCGTCTATTTGTAAGCAGTTCATGCCCTCTATTCATTATAACAGGATGCATAAAAATAGTTATGCATCCTTTTACACTGTACGAAGTTAATTTTTTTCAAAAATAATCAAGTGAAATATATTTTGTAATATAGAATCTCCACACAAAATAATTCTAATTTCTAATCTTATATTTTTTATGAATATGTTCCTATGCAGTAGGCATTGAATAATTTAATCACCTTCCATTTATATTTAAAGTTCAAATTTTAGGGGAAATAACAGTAAATTAGGTAAGTGCATAACTCAAACAACTTTTAAATTTCTAAAAAAGTACGAATTGTAAGCTTCTCTCAAAATCAAAAATTGGAAAATATTTCATACAGGAAACAAGTGAAAAATAACTTATGTATAAAAGATTTAATTGAAACATTTCGTAAACAGTAATTCTAACTAGCCAATGGATCTCCACAAGCGGCTAACAGCAAAAACTCTATGAAACAACAGCTGGTGTAAAATGAACGGCAATATAGAATGTATAAATTGTATATTCTATTTTTTATATACATAAATCAGCTAACAAACCATTCAATTAATTCATTTTTTTTCATTCAGTGCACATTTTTATATTAACGCTCTAATATATAAAGGATACTACATATGTTTAATTTGACAAAAAGATATGCAATGTTCGGACCACATACAGCAGACAATAAACACATAAAGCCAATTCGATTAATTGTCAATTAAATATTAATTTAAAGAACTTTAATTCTGGAAATCATGAAAAACAAAAGAGCAAATTTAAACGAAATTATTTAATTCTCTGATCTACCATCCTGCCACCGAAAGAATATTTTATTATGACCACAAGCAACTGCATAATTAATTAGAACTTTTAAATTTCGTAAATCCAATTTGATTCATCATCAATTAAATACCGATTTGAAAAAATTTATTCACGGTCTCATGAAGGATAATGTGCATAGCGAAAATTTAACAGAAAAAAAAATAACAATCAAAATTCCGGATATATCAAATAATTATTTTAAAAGGTAGGCTAAAATAGTCTTGCAAGTACTAAATCATTTAAGAAACTTTCATTAGAGACATTCTTCCACATTTTTCGATCCATTATTCACAGAAAACAATAAATGTGGTAAAATCGCCAACGGTTTAGTAACTCATTGGCGACAAATTCAAATTTGGCGATAAACCATCGACGCCAACAAAATGGCGGACGATAATTAAGGTTTGAACAATTTTTTTAAATAATGGTGATTTCTTACCATTATTGGCAGTTCAGCAACTCATTGGCGAAGCCTTCAAATTTGGCTATAAAGATAGACGGTCTAATACGTAAGTACCAAATATTAATAGAAAATTATCAAAATAAAGACAAATCGTTTTAGTAAGCATTAGGTACCAGAAGTAAAAAAACATCAGAATAAATAACCAACAACCAATTTACAAAATGCAAGTCATCCCAATTTAGTAGGGCATCCATGAGTTGCTACATAGAAGTGAAATCTTGCTCGGTATTCCCGAAAGAGAGCGACAGGATTAAAAAATTACAAAATACCGGTTTCATAAATAAACAGAAGCAACGCAAGAGGATGTGAAAGCATTTTAGCACAGACAGACAGGTTTTTATTTTTATAATTTAGTTCCGTGAGACAGCAGTGAGATTTCGTGTTTGTATATATTAGCGAATCAATTTATTACGCAACTAGTTATAAAGCAAAAAAATAGAAATTTCTACTAATTTTAGGAATATTTCGTAAATACATGGCTTTTATTATGACAACATATTAGCTCTTAATTAAAAAAAAACATATTTGTCAATTTATCCTGAAGTTAAAGAATAAAATAATGTCTCCATCTACATAATGATTTATTCAACATAAATGAGAATTGAATTGCACAAACTTGATTTGTCTTTTACAAAATACATTTCACACATTTATATGAAAGCATATAAACAGATAAATTTAAAGCTTCTTCCGTATCAAATTGTTTTCACTTGATCTCGTGTTTTATGCATTGATATTTGTGTATTATAGCATTCCGTATTCTGATTCTTACAACATGTTAACATTCAAAAACAATTAATTAAACCATACACACGCATACATAATTTTTGTAATATATTAAAAATATTTTAATTTAAATGCTAGCGATTTAAAATAATTAAAATTTTAGGTTTAATAATTGAAGCTTTTTATCTAAAGTTAGTAACTTTCTCAGAAACATTCGAAGAAATAAAGTATAATGTTACAAACTTTGTAAATATTTGTATTTGTCTTGAAATATTTCGGATAGATCTGAAATACCCAGATTCTGGGCGAAAAATCGCTCAATTTAGGCTATTTTATGTAAAAACAAAATTCACAGTGGTTTTGTAATTTGGCGACTTTGGGCAAAATTCTCGGCGACTTGGTGAGATTATGTGAAAAATAGATAGTTCGAGAAAATTCCCTCACTCAAGTTCTAGAACCGTTACTAAGCGAAATATCCTAGAACCTTCGAGAACTTTGGCGAAAGTCCTGGATTTTCACGCCAAGTATAAATACCACCGCCAGATTGACCAAGATGATTAGAGAGTAGTAAAAACTTGAATGTTAGTCTAGTGCACAGATGCTGTTATCAGTATGGGTTCTTACAGATTTCTCTGTTTAGGTGTTTTATAAGCTGTACTGGAGCTGCGTAATTGTGACTCTCATTTCTATGGTATTGAATTAACGCATTTATGCTGCATTTTCCTGTATCTACAAGATTTCTACGAATAAACGTCTTGTGATTTTTGATAAAGTGTTTTATCATTTCTCAATATACACAAACCCCGAAGTGTGGTACAATATATAAACCCATAAAGATGTTCATGTTAAAATAAATAAAAAAATTCCAACGTATCCACCAGCTGAAGGTGTTAATCCAAAACTTTCTTGCATATTTTTTAATAAAAGTATCTGGGAAATATTAACCGTGTACCTTTAGTGGACAATAGTTACGATGGAACTGTTTGGAATTTGATTTAATGGGGAGTTGGCAAATAATCGTCGAAATGAGATTCATACACAAGTATATATAAACCTAAAACCGCATGTATATTTTGTACAATTTTTTTTCGACCGACTGAAATCAAAATTAAGTACAAAACTACAGTTATATTCAGAAAATCACATACAACATTTTTTATAATCGAGATGATACATTTTATTAAATTAACGCATTTCTATGATTTTAAAAGTACATATAGACAGACTATTTTGTTTCAAATATGAAACATATCTACACATTAGATATCAAATATATTTACCAAATATATTTAAATCTCTTTTGTTTGGAAATAATCGCACTAATATTCGGACACCTCGAATAGATTTTGTACAACATTTTATAACAATCTAGAAATTTTGAGAACATATACGAAATTTTACCCGTTTTAGCACAAAGCAATTTTAAATTATCATATTCACAGACAGATACCTGTCTATACATAGACAGGGGGAGGTCTGAATGTGAGGTCTGAAATGTGAACTTCCGTCGAAAACTCGACTTCGAATTTTTTTTGCCAATTTCTGTTTTTTTTTTTTTTTCTCTTCTTTTTTGTATGCTTTGTATACGAGAAAAAGGGATTATTTTTTAAGAATATTTGAACTTGCTGATTCAGTTAAATCGATTATTTCAGTTAATTAATTCAGTTCAGTTAAATCGTTAATTATTTTTTAGACAATTATAGAATATTTATTACCGAAGTCTTATCAAACAAATGCAGCAATTAATATAACAACGATTAACTTTAACTAATTTAACATTATAGACAGTTTTATTTAATTATAGAGCTATAGACAGTTAATTTTAATTATAGACAGTCTTAAATTTGTTATTTTTGGAGATTTGCAGTAGTTGTCGTTTATCCGTAGCAGTCAAATTCTTAACGATAACACGTGGAAGTCTGCATTCATTCTATAATCAGCTGAATCATTTCTTTATTTTTGAATATTTAAAAAGTATTTTGCGTTTCTTTAACATAATAGAGAATTTGAATAATTAAAAGTTCGTAGAAGAAACGAATCAAGTGAGACAAAAAAAATTGAAATAATTTTTACATTCTATTTACTTTTTAAAAAATGAAATGACACAAAAGTTATACATTAAGGTCATTTGTACAAAGCGCACTTACAAAGTTCTTTGCCACGTTAACGCTAGTGGATTCATATTATCTAATTAAACAATCCTTCTTTGCAATCTCTAAACTATAGTAAAAAGAGAGGACTATCTAATAAGAAAGTTTGGACCAATTAAACAAATGAGAACTAGAGTCTAGATACTGGCAGGCAACAAGTTAAAATCTGCTAAAAGTGCAATCATTCAATTTTTTATCCTATTTTTAAATGAAACTTTATAATTCACTTACATTTATTTGGAACAAAGGAACTATATAAATATATTTGTTTCCAATTCATAGCTTTTGAAACACACAATTAGTTACTCAACAGCACTGATTTAAATTTATTTCCAATTACATTTCTTAGTTTTATATGAATTCTTATATCGATTGAAGTATCAATAAATATTCCAATAAGATGCGTCATCAATCTAAATAAAATATATCAAATTTCATACCATTGAGTCACGGTCAGATGACGAGAATAACTTAATTGGCAGTTTTAAGTTCCAAATTGTTCATATTACATCAGTAGAATTCATCTACAGAATTAGTAGAATTCATATTACATCAGTAGAATTAGTATTACATCTCTAGAGATTTCATACGATGTCCAGAAATTTTGGTTGCCGATCTTAAAATTATAAGAAAACAAAAACTATGAGGTATAGACATAAAATGCCTTTAATTACTCATATCAAATCTGCTAAAGTTAATAAATCTCGAGGTGAGATCCTTTGAAAATCTACAATATGCCCAATAGATACTTAATTTCCTGCTATGGCCTTTCAAACGTTTAAGGGGTAATAGATCAAAACAGCGCATTACAGCTGCTTTAAAACTACAAATTACAGCAAGACATCTAATAAGAATAATTGGTACTTACGTATTATACCGTCTTCTCCAACGCTCGCCAATGGTTTAGTAACTTTTTGGCGACGGATTTAAATTTGGCGATTAAGAATTTGGTGAACGATATTTCGCCGATGATCTAGAATTAAAACAGAATATGTAAACTCGTAGTTTCTAATTTCTTTGTAATGCTGATAGGAAAGAAGCGTATCAATATAGAACTTGGATTGGATTGTTGGTTTAATTGGCACAAGAGACAGAAAAGGCCATACTGCGCCATGCATATGGTCAATTAGAAACAAAAATATGAAAATTCAAACAGCGTTTTGTAAAAAAGGGGGTTCTTACGTATTATACCATCTTCGTCAATGATCGACAACGGTTTAGTAACTCATTGGCGACGGATTTAAATTTGGCGATTAAGAACAACGTATTGCATTATTGCCGGATTGCCATAATTGGCGGTTTAGCAGCTCATTGGCAATGACAACAAATTTGGCGATAAAGTTGAACGGTATAATACGTAAGTCCCGGACAATTTTTCCATAACTTGAAAAAAAAATCGAGGCACTTAATTTTGAAAATTGCATGATATGACTACTAGTAAAATTTTCTCATTAAGGCGACTAGGGACCTTTAAAATGACTTTTTAAAATTTTCACCATAGAAATGTGAAATTTCATAGGCATTAAGAGTAACATTATAGGAGATGACACACAAAATTATAAAGCATTATAGTAATTTATTTATGAGTTCGGGGGAGTTAATAAAATATAATATTAGCGATAAATAACGTTAATAAAAAATGTTCCATCCGCTCCAGATATGTTCGAAAGCGCTCCAATTTTTATCATTACATTCCTTAACCCTTTTGAAACAAAAGTTGGGATTAATCTTGAAGTTTCAGTACGAAATATCAAAATTAACTAATATAATAACTTAAAACTACTGATTTTTTAAAAAGTTTGTGTAATTTTGACTTATTACATTATCATTAATTCACACATAGAGCAATTTATCAGATTCTGAAGAACAACACCAATTATAAACCATGTTATGGTAAAGCGTAGAATCTTAGAAACAACATTATCCCTAATTATTCTTTTAAATAATTTTGTAATAAGTACAAAAATTTTCGAACACCCTCGCCTACACGAAGTCAAATTTATAGAAAATGCAGATTAAAATTACAGCAGAAAGCCGTACTGAATAATTTGTCACCTACAGAATAAAATCCCAAGTCGCTTCACGTCAATGTATTCATTCGGTATACGTCTCCAAAGATATTTTTCTTTTCTTGGCTTTATCTTAGAGCAAAAAGGAAGGAAATAGCTGTTTGATTGGATTATATAGCAGCTAGAAAGTGACAACGGAAGCGATTCAGTTCGAAAACCTCTAATTTCCCAAGAGATTCCGTGTGCACGGAAAACATCGTGGGGGTTTCACGGGGACTTCACAGCAAAACTGCTTACGCCACCTAAAAAAGAACGCCACTGGTGCGTAGGATTACACGAGGCTTTATCAAGTTAAAGAAGGTCCGTAATTCAACACTGTGTGTTTCAGGAGGGAAATTGTAGTTGACACCATAACAATATTTTCAAGAACGAGCGAATAAATTTTTTTTACAGGAAAGGAAAATAGTTTTATTCCTTCAATCAATAAATTCAACGTGAAATTTGTCTGTTATTAATGAAAATACATATGCATGCATGAAAATTCAAAGGGCTGATACAAAGTTAAGTGAATTTAATCGGGAATCAGATGAAAACTCATATTATCAGAATTACTTTTACAGTATATATATGTGTGGGGGGGGGAGTCTAACCAAACCTTCTAAAAAAATTAGACTCTTCAGATAGCAGGGTTTTAGTGGCTTGATGTCTAGGTTTTTTTAAAAAAATATTTACGGGTTAGTTTCTAAACCAAGATTTAAATAATTCAAACGAAGGATGAAGAGACTTCTTTAAAAAATAAAAGAATTTATTTAGAGTTTAAGGGGGATATTTTTACGGGGGAGTATTTGCAGAGAAATATTAAAAAGAATTAAAACATGGAGATGTTAAACAAACAGAAAGTTAGATTATTTCCTCTAGGAGGACGTTAGAGATAGGGAAACATTATGACTGAAAATATATATTACCGCGTAGCCGCTGAGCTTTGCGGGAATCGCTGACGCGTGAAGACGGACATCTTTTCTTTACGAAAGTTAGTGGGGCCCCTGCCTCAAAATTAATTGGGACAGACTTTCGAAAGACCGATAGATGGCGCTGTTCTGGAATGCTAAACTAATTAAAATTTATCGTCCTCTGGGAAATGATCTAACCATTACAACTCTTGCTTTGGATTTCATATGTTATCGGGTGTTGATAAAACAAGATGAAGGCAGATGATGGTTAATTAAAATATCTCTGTGGGATATCCTACACACACATATTATATATATATCTACATATCTATATTGAAATTTTGTTTTCTAAGTAAAAGCAAATTCTTTTTGATAGATAAAAGAAAAAAATTAATTGGAGAAAGACTTATTTATATCTTATTGTTTGTTTAGCAATTGATGGATTTTAAACAGAAAATTATTGATAAATGGATGGAAAAAATTATTAATTCAGAAAAATGAAACTGAATTATTCTGTCCCAATGCCCAACTTTAGTAATTTTAAAATACAAGCTATATCATAGCTTATGCCAGTGTCCTGGCTCAGGGGTAGCGCGTCTTCCCCATGATCTGAGAATCTTGGGTTTCAGCATGGTTGTTCTTTACTTGCACTATCTGTGATATGTTTGAATGTGCCCCCTCAATTGTAAAAAAGCGCTAGGCAAGCGAATTTGATGCGTGAGTAGCTGTTCTGTGTATGATGTATTTATGAAATGTGTTTACCTCTGTAATCCCTGTGTGATACTTAGTGTTGCACGGGGATTTCCAAATATTCAAATTAAAAATATATATCGTTACGTTTTCAGCTTAGCGGGTTCGGATTGAATGGACTTTACTTGAAGACAGCACAAACAAATTTATTTACAGATATTTACAGAATGGCTTGACAAAGTAAAACTTCAGATAAACACAATCCAGCAGTCAACTGTCACTTACAGCGGAAATGCAAGCCTTGTGCACGATAAACACAGACAGCGAAACCGCTATCGTATAGCACAGCAAACAGTAAATCACAGCGAGCTCAATAATACAACGTTAACAGCAAACGTAAACACAGCTCACAAATGACAAGCGAGAAAAATAATCCGCGAGTCCAGTGAAACGCTTCCCTTTTGAGAGGAACTCTCAACTAACTAACTCACTCACTCCACCTCCACCTTACGGCAACCCGTCCCTTATATAGTCAATCAAGCGAGAGTGAGGCTTCGCGAAAAATAAAGCGGCTACCAGATTATTCCTTTCGCCAAACCAACCAGCTGGCGCCAAGCTAAACACCGAACGTCGCCAACCTCGGCGAGCCACCACGGCACTCGCCCGCTCGTAAGAACATATTATATTATATTATAGATAGATAGATAGATAGATAGATAGATAGATAGATAGATAGATAGATAGATAGATAGATAGATAGATAGATAGATATAGATATATAGATATATAGATATATAGATATATATCACAGTTTATAAGAAATGAAAGTATAAGAACGAAGCTGCGGAATTAACATCCATTATTTTTTCAAAAAATATCAAATTTAAGTCCTTCTACATTGCCCATTGTTTTTCCAATGAAACCATTAATACTTCCATATTCGGTTGTGCATAAGAAGAGGACTTTTTTAAAAAAATTCGAATATTCTAATACTGAAAATATGTTGTTTTAAAGCGTTTTTATATTTAAAAAAAGTCAATTTTATTAATCGTTGTTTTCGTTTAAAACGAGATACATATATTTGCAGCCTAAGACAAAAAATATAAAAAATCTACATTTCACCCGCAATTTGCCTTTTCTTTCCTTATCTTATTACAGCACAGTTGAAATCCGACACAAATCTTATCATTCTAGAATTGGAGAAGGGGATTGTTTAAATGATAAAAAATGAACTTGCTGACAAAATTCTTTTCAATCTGGAATGATTTCTCGAGTACCACAGAAACTTTTAAAATGTTTTACAAGATTTCGAAAAAATTCTATTCTCATACTTCACAAAAACTAAAAGGACCGTTTCAACTGCATTTAGAATATTCCCAAGTATTTTGGAAGTTATCGCAATTTTCTCAAGTATCAATAAAATGATGAAACAAACATTGTTTTCCAGATAGATTGTACTTCCTCTTTATCAAGGGATTTTTTTCCCCTATCTTCTAGAAGTCGCCTCACACATGCAGCTCCAAGTGCAAGAAATGAACCTGGAAATCTAAAGCCGAAACTGCGAACTCTTAAACACTACGATGTACCTTTCGTTTTCTTTATCAATGTTCAGCGTGCAGTAATGCGTGCACCAATGTTCAGCGTGCAGTAATGTGTGCGCCAATGTTCTGCGCGCAACAGCAATATATACATTAATGTTCTGCGCGCA
>JAOUZG010016644.1:713243-732817 GCA_026289955.1 Argiope argentata | reverse complement strand
CAATATATACATTAATGTTCTGCGCGCAACAGCAATATATACATTAATGTTCTGCTCGCATTAATGTGTAAAGTATTAGCACATGTTTTAAATTCAGTATAATATGCAGAACGTGCAGATGTACATTATTTTTGTAGCTAACTAATAGTGAAACAAAAGCATTGTTCCCCGAAACAGGAAACGGCAAGCCAGTTTTGATATATTTATTGAAGAACAAGCCTACTGATTTTGATAAAATAAGAATCTAAAATCACAGTACATTACATTATTTAGATAAATCAGCTCCCCTCTTCCTTTTTAATATAATTTTAATAAGAAAAAAATTGCATTAAATTTGGGTTGTTATAAAAACATTTTCACCCGTCCAGCGTATTTGTGCTTGCTAAATATGAAATAAAATATTTTTATATTTAATTTGCTTTTTATGCTATGTAAAACATGTCATGCTTATAATCAGGGGGGGGGGGTCAAACATAGTAATTATAATCTTTTACAATTATCTTCTCTTTAAAATATAATAACCTTCAGAGCCAGTTTTTACTTTTACAGTACGAAACCAGTAAAAACATGTGTTTATAATTACTTTTTAAATTCGAGTTTCTCTCTTTCTTTAATAATCTTTTTTAGAAAATAAAAAAAGTATAATAAACAAAAACATTACTTCATTTTAAGAAAACTACATTCCCCCCCCTTTATTTACTCTCATATAAAATACCAGTTTTTAAATATCTTCCATATCTCACTTCATTTTTTTGGATAAGAAAGCTATTTTTTCCCCTAGTTTTAATACAAGAAGGAATATAAAAGCGGCAAGAAAGAAATTTACTTAATAAAATTAATGAGCTTTATGAGCCGGAATCTCCACTTAACTTGGAGACGAGAAATGGTATTTTTTAAGAAAGTAAATCATCTGTACAAGAAAGAGGAGAAGATATTAAAAAAATTAAAGGCGGTTCTAAGAAAAAGTTAATTCCAATTTGTCAACAATTTTTTAATGCAAACAAAAAGAATAATGAAGTACTAAAAATAAACTTATTTTAAGGCAAAAATTACTTTTTTCCGGTTTCATGAGATATGACACATTTTAAAAAATTGTGAGTGCAACATATAACAAACGTTTTGTCTCTAAAAAAATAATTCAAACAAGTATTTTTATTTTTTTATACACGTAATATAGAGAAAGAATAGAATTCGACACATTTTAGACATTCCTGAGTTCGAAAAGCACATTTTTGGAAAATGTCTGTTCATATTTGACAAAGATAACTCAAAAATGCTTTTGTTTAGACGGATAAAATTTGGTGCACGGTCTTTATACAAAATTTGTAGATTTCTATCAAATTTTGAGCAAAATCCGCTCAGAGGAAGTCTGTCTGTCTGTTCGAACGTAAGTTAAGACGATGATTATCAAAACGATAATGGCTAGACAAACAAAATTTAGTCCATATATTTAACGATTCTATAATAGATATTTATCAAATAATGAGTAAAAGCCTGTCTGCTACAAAGACAATTCAAAAACTTTTTAAAGCTAGACATTTGATATTCAGTATTGATCTAAGCATCAAATTTGCAGATTTCTATCAAATTTCGAGTAAATTCTATCCAGAGGTATTTCATCTATTCGGATTTCAAATATAAATTAACACGATAACTACAAAACGAAAAGAATTAGATGCATAAAATTCTATTGACAGATTTAACATCTATAAGTGTGGACCGCCAACATAGGGCTGACTGTCTGTCGGTCTGTACTTTCAGAAACATGTAAATGTGATAGCCCAAAGGCGCGATCATTTAAATATATAACATTTGGTATGTCGTTTTGTAGCTACAAATGTCGTTTTGTGTACAAATTCAAATTCGATTTTGGGATATTGTTAATGACATGCCAGGGATTAATCGCCAAAACACTCGCCAAGGATGACACTATACATTCAATAAAAATACCGAATTCATGTAAAAAGTTATTGTACGATAATACCGTATAAGGCGTTGTCTGGTATGGCAGATTTATTACAGAGAATGCGAGAAATTTTTGAGATGACCTCTACGCTGGGGGGGTGAATTTTTTTTCTTTTTCTTTTCATGATC
The DNA here is from genome assembly GCA_026289955.1 of Argiope argentata. Lineage (NCBI taxonomy): Eukaryota > Metazoa > Arthropoda > Arachnida > Araneae > Araneidae > Argiope > Argiope argentata. The sequence goes on along the minus strand of JAOUZG010016644.1, from coordinate 730,723 downwards.
AGAAGGTCGTACGTTCCAAACCACATTTCATTAACAGCCCAAGTTTAATACATACTTACCTAGTTACGTTTCTAGTTGAGGTGACCTCTACCGCTAGAAGTCAACAACTATCAAGACAAGTATTTTATTTCAAGAAACAAAGATTTGCACAGATTTAATTTATTTAATCAAAGTCTAGCATCTGATTCAAAGCAGCAGAAGATGAGAATCAAAATTTTGAATATGGGAAAGTGGATAGCGGAAAATTGTCCCATTCTGTAAATTCACACTTTTGACCATTACACTGAAACACTTAACCATTATAATGAAATTCAGCATATCAGAACTGGAATTTTGAACAAAGTGTGTCTAAATTTTCCAAATCAAAAGTTTAATTTACAAATTGGGATTCGAAATTTCTAACATAGTGTCTTTCTTTTTTCAATCTAATAATACGGGAAATGCACTAGTTGTTATGTTGACGATGCAGTGTTCTTTAAACACGATATAAAGAGTATATTATTCTACAGCCCTTTAACCCCTTAACCGGTTTGCCCGTACGCCGTACGCGCATCGATTTATCGAATTTTGATAGTTGCACAAAAAAATCATTCGTAACAATTATAATTCAATAGTAAAATGACTTCGAATGCGTAGATAAGCCAAGTATTCCATGGATTTCCATTTGAATAAAAATAAGAAAATATTCACAAAATAGACGGTGTCATCGCAATAGATAGTAAGGAAAATAAACCAGTTAAGGGGTTAAAATTTGAGCAGATATTTCTCGCAATATAAAATTCCTATCTACATCGAAAACAAGTAATATAAAATATACATCTTTTAAAATCAATTCCTACAATGGTGAACAAAGGAAATTTTTATTTCAGTTACTTTTTATTAAATAATTACAATATAGTATAAATATGTATATAAATAAGACAGAATCGTAATATTAAGTGGTAAAATAGACAGCGAATTTCCTGGAAATTTCCATTCTCTTTTCTATATATGGCGTTCGAACTCGAAGTCCAAGGCATACGAATCCATCGGCCTACCAACCAGACTATCCCGGCACGACAATTACAGATATTACAAATAATTGATCAAAAAATTATACTGGCATTGAATTTTCAACGCCAATTGAAGATTCAAAGCCAATTGTGGAAACGCAAAATGCGTGAATTTTCTACAACAGTTGGGGAACGGAATACAGATTAAAAATTTCTAATTTTATTTATTCTCTATTATTTTAATCCGAAAGTACTTCAAAATGAATTGTAAAAATCGATTAATTAACAATGTTTAGTTTTAAATACATTTAACATTATGAAAATAAACAGAATCGTTTAAAATAATCGGCCGAAAACATGTTAAGCTTATCCTAATTAGCATGGGGGGGGGAAAGAAACTGATTTCGTTACTGATTTGGCAGTGATGAAATTAAGATTTCTGGCGAGAAAGTTAGTTATTAAATAATTAATAAAAAATTAATAAATTAATATTGGAAAAAACTGTATTAATATCAAATATCATCCACCACGTTTTAAAAAATGTACTTGAACTTGGGTGGATGAATAAAAAGTATTTATTAAACGATTAAAAATTTGAACATTGTTATACACTAGCTATTACCCACGACTTCGTACTCGTGGAAATTTAAATGTGTATATGTGAGAAATGACAGTTTAAAATGTTATCGAAACCGTATGCATGCTTAAATTTTCAACGTCAATTGAAGCAACGCAAAGACGTAAATTTTAAGTGCCAGCTGCGGTAACGCAATGCAGATTAGAATTTTTTTTTGTTTTATTTTCATTCAAAAGCACTTCTGAAGGAATCAAAAGATCTATTAATTAACAATGTTTAATTTTAAATTCATCATACACTGCGAAAATAAATGGAATCGTTTGAAATAACCGTTACGTCTAACATCATTAGCGTGGGGGGGGAAATGTTTTGTTATTAAAACCATAAGGGTACTTTTCCGTTTGTCGGGCGCAAACGAACAATCGCCAAAGAAATTTGAGAAAATTTGGTGGAATTCTAAATTATTTTCTAACGGAAACATACCACTATAAGCATATATAAAAATATATAGCTAACATAAGTACAATTACAAAAACACACAGTGGAGCAGTTTTAATATATAGTCATTTTTGCCAAAAAAAAATAGTTTGCCACCAAATTTTAGCGAAATGGCTTTTACAGTCACAAGGTTTCCATGCCCGTTGCAGTAAATTACTGGAAAATAGAAAAAAATATCAATAAATGCAGTAATACGGAATGCACTAATAAATTTAATCGAAAATGATGAAAATAGGCAAAAGAAATAAGTACAGCAAGAAAAAAAATCAAGAGAAATGAATAGGAAATAACGAATTATATTAATACAAGAACAGCGTAAGAAAAAAAATTAATAAACATTCCTTTAGAATAGTAAGATAATATTAAAAGAACACCGGAAATAGAAAAATAAAAACAAACGATTCAAAAAGCTCAGGCAGATGTTTTCAGATTTTTTGGGGGGCGGAAAAGTTTGTTTTTAGTTAATAAAAAATTAACCACTCAATTAAGCAGAATAAAAATTAGCCTATGTTCTTCTGTAGACTATAATCTATCTGTGTGATAAATTTCATCCAATTTCCTTCAGCCGCTCTGGCGTGATTGACCCCCATCATCCATCCGAACTTTCACATTTATAATAGTAGTATAGATATAGATATAGTGAAAGTGTCAGCTAATAGTAGCAATCGAATGATTATATGCTATACATTCGAGATTATTTTTGCAATTAGAATCGAGAGCTGCGATTGCAATTTAGCACTTTCATCCTAAAAACTGCAGGAAAAGTTTGAAAAAGACAAGCAGAGTAAATTGGAATTGTCGATGAGTTTATGTATGTCGTTGTGCCGACTTCGAAATCCGAACGGCATTTAGAATACGAAAGGGCAAATCCATGTGAATGAATAATTTAAACAAAAGCGAAAGGAGAGAATTTAAATAAATCCATGCAGTTGTATTTTTATTCAGGCTGGAAATAATGATTTCTCTGCGACAAAAGCAACACTAGTAACACCGCTGAGAAATGCACATCTATATCTTCTTTGATTCCGCTCGGAGCATTTGGAGTGTCTTTTGTCTATTAAATAGGCAACGACTCATCGACACTTTTTTCATATGTCCACTAGTTTTAAAGAAAGAGGGTTTAATTTCTCATTTAGAGATGTAACAAACTAGTGCATATCCTATTTTAAACTTGAAGTTCCATCCATTCAGAAATTAAATGGTTGCTTAATTTATTTGCTTAAAGAAAACAATAGGCTTGAGCATAAAATATTTAAAAGTGAGTGTGACTAAAAAAAGAAAAAAACCTGTCAAGCAGTAGGTATTTTCCATTGTTTTCTGCTAAAGTTTTACTTTATTACTCGTTTTCCCCCCTTTTTCTTTTGAATTCTTTATTATTTAGCTTATTTTTTTGTTTGATTGTCAGACCCTTTCTTGGAGTTTGTTGTTCTCGTTACGGTACAGTGCTTTCTAATGCGGACCCGTTAAATGCGACTTTTCTGACTTTTTTTTTTGTTTTTAAAAGCTATATCGTTTCACTAGTTTTTTCTGCTGTTTATGCGGATAAGCCGAGATATTTTCCGTTCCCTTCAGACTGTTTTAATAACTAAACATCAAATATAAGCTTAAATTAGTAAAACATTTAATTAAGACAAATGCCTATATTATAAAGCACTCACTGTACATATAACTTACAAAGAGTTATAAGAGTACTAATATACATTTAATTTTAAAGGAAGCTTTATGTACGTTTGAAATTAAAAATATTTTTGTAAAGTTGTTTCGTTAACAACACTCGTGTAAGATTACAATTGATTAGCGCATTTACTATATTAGAACGTTTTATTAAGAATTATTTCAATGTTACAATACAATCGCGAATGAAACAATCATTTCGAGGGAATCATTAACTTTAACACTACTTTCCATGTTTTCGAAGTTGTTGTTACTTATGGCACTTGATATGGACAGGTCCCGCTGATACATCAGCAGAAATTAAGCCGGAGATATGCATCTCTTGTTTCACAAGTAGCGCCATCTAGAGCAAGAGTACGACTTAGCTACACACACGTCACAGTCCTTTTTAGGGGGCGGAGTTCATTCATGCACATTCATTCATTCACCACAGATCGTAATTTAGACCTGGAACAGAGAACGATCACCTCTGACCCAGTATCCCCAGTGGTATTACTCTCGACATGGAGGACTTTGCGACCACGACAGATTTAACAAGCGCCAGCCGCCACACACTCGGATGTTTTCGAAGTAAAATCGGGGAAAACCTATCGAAATTCTTAGTGTGATAAAGTATATTTTAAAAACCCTGTGAAGCCAATCTCAAAAATTAGAATGGAAAGTCAAAATTTTAATGAAAGTTTCAGAATCACAAAGGACAGTTTAACAGGCGAAGTTGCTAATCATTATTTTATAGTAATGCTTCACATTCCGAAAACGCAAACTATATTACAATTACTTCAATGAAATCTACTTTTGAGGATTTCTGAAGATTTGTCTTGATAATTTGTAATACAACATATTATTCAATGACCAATCAACGTTGGAGTATATCAAAGACACCGTCGTGGTATTTCGGAGCTCTGATGCGTGACAGTGGTTCACTATCACCTTCACGTCATAATTTGGAATAGCAATTACAATTTTTATGTTTAAGGGAGAGATAAAAATTAATTGAAACTAGTTTAGACGAGTGCATAAAATTTTAACGTCATGAAATCTATACATAGTATAAAACGAAATTTCCTGGAAGCGTCTGTTTGTTGGAAAGACGAAAACTCGAGAAATAGTTAACGGATATTAGATATATTTATACCATTTTATGGAGCATTTACTGAGGAAGGTTTCAGTACATTAAAATCATATCAAAATAAAAAGGGGAGTTTTGTAATTACGATTTTAATTCAACCACACTGCGCATGTGCAATTAACAAGAGCTGCGGTATGCATATGCGATACATTCCTTTGTTTACGTTCTATTTTAAACAGCGATTCAAATCTCATTATTCCAAAAAGAATTAAATCCAATCTCGTAATGATCGCCTGTATTTTGTCTACGGACATATTATATTTTTACCTTTGTAACAGTCTAAATATTTCTGAATGTGTGCTATAAAGATTGTTTTGTAGCTATTTTTGATAGTTTCTAAATATATGCTTATGTTTTCTTAATGTTGTGCTTCATGCCCGTGTCACATCGGTTGGAGGTTAGACATACATTTAAAGCTAATTTTTCTTCTTGGATGCTATGCTTCACGGGCAACGCCTTGATGGTACTGCTAGTTTAGTATGAATATTTAACTGATATTATCAAATTTTCAATAAAGAAACATTTTGTATATTTATATGGGGAATAAAGTAATTTGAAAGATTTACGTTGCACGTGCTTTACTATGGGGCATCATATAGAAATCGTTAAAACATCACAGAATTAACTATGCGTGAATCAATATCTAATTGTTAACCCTTTGCACTCCGATGCCTCTGACTCACCATTCAAGATTGTGCATCAGTTTGACGTTTTATTTATTTTTCAAATTTAACTGTTAAAAACGCCTATATAATGGTTAAGAGATGAAGATTCGTTTTTCAAAAAAAATTCGACTTAAAAGAATTATGAATATTTATTTTTCATAGAAATAAACAAATCTTTGTATTAGGTGAATAATTTTGCATCCAATTATTTTCCCCAGTGAAAAGGGTTCAAAATTTCACCCAAAAGTAGGAAATATGGATAGTATTAAATGAATTGACACGATATTAAATAATACACTGGACGATATGTCAATAATTATACAATACCTCGAAGTATGATACAACGTATTTGTGCCTACCTGAAAATATCTACACATTTACATCCAAACTTACTTTTTTCGCCATTCAAGATTTTAAAAAAATTATATGACTTTCATACAATACAGAAAGAAATACATTCTTATTCTCAGTCCACAGCTTAAATTGCAATTGTAGACAAGTAAAATATAATTTATGGTACATTCATATTCAAATGTTATACCTGATTTTAGAGTAAAGAAAATGACGAGATCATGGTAAATATTATTGCCCACAAGATCTTGCGAAATTTTCCACCATATATTATTAAAATGACCGTATAAAAAAGCAATTTCTTAAAATGCCATTTTTTAAAAATAAATTCAAAATACCCCCCTCCCCCCACATATATGCACACACACAAAAGCAATATTTGCATATCTACCATTCTATTTATTACCTAATATTTCATAGCTTTAAGAAATCACACAAAAAGTGAAAATTATGACAAATCTCAGGGTAATCTATTTATGATAAAGAAAAAAAAATTAACTGATTTTAGATGGAAATGAAGGAGATTCCTTTATAAACAAGGAAGAAGGAACGACTTTCCATGATTTCCGTTTTCAAACAATTGAATGTTCGAATATTTTATCGCAGACCCCTTAAAATAAAGCATGCGTTTATGGACTCGAACAATGAAGGCATCATTCCAAGAATAGATCTAACAGAAGATAAAGAACCATGGGATATTCCACTCAGGTTGAAGTTTTCGATGAAGCGGAAATGATTCATGCCTGATTGAACTAATGTAAAAAACAGACACCAAAAGATAATTTGCACTTCCGCTTTCTAGTAGCACTAAAAAAAATGTATATTCTCCAAGTTTCTTTACCCTAGTAAATGGCACCAATAGACAATACAATAATTTAATTTAAAAAGTGGGAGTGGTCACCTCAAAATTTCCTTATACACCCTCTAATAAAGTTGTTATACCAGAGAACACCTTCAACGGCATTAACCTTTGGCGAAAATTTGGTATCTTTACTGAATTTATCGTGCTAACTTTGGCGAGTTATATTGCAATTAATCCCTAGCATGCCATTAATCGAATCTGTATTTTAGATGCTATTTTCCCAATTGATTGAAACAAACATCCCATAGTAAATTTAATATATTTAACTCGTTACCATTTTTTTAAAATGTTTAAAATGATAAACCATCACCAGCTTATTGAATTTAGTTCAAAATTTGACAGATTCTTCGCTGTAAATAAGTATGCCAAACTTTAGCCTTCTAGCTCTTTCCGTTAAACTTATATTCGAAGAGCTGGATAAACAGATTTTTCTGAACATATTTTGTTCAAAATTTGACAGAAAACTACAAATTTGATATGATAATAAACCAATTTTCATTCATCTAGCTCAAAACATTTGAGTTATCTTAGTCTCAGGTAGACGGGCGGACATTTGCAAATAAAAAGTGTTTTTCGAATTCGGGGAAATCTGAAAATAGGCAATTCGTCAAAATCGAATTCGAATTTTTTTAGTGATCATTATACTTTCTCTATACGGAATAGTAAAAATGCACTATAATAGGTTTCTATAAAAATAACCCTAATTATAAATTCTTAATAAATATAAAAAATATTTCTTTCAACAAAAAATTTCAGCTTTTTCTTACAAAAAAATTTAAATATTCCTCAACAATAGTAAAATAATTTCTCTGCAATATTAGAAATTAATAAAATAATTTCTCAACAATATTATAAATGAATAAAATATTTTCTCGACAATATTATAAATGAATAGAATAATTTCTCGACAATAATATAAATTTGCAACAATATTTCTTTTTAACAAAGTAAAATTATTAAATTTTATTACGGTATTATAATTAGAATCAACACATTTTATCCAAATTGAACTAAAATTACTGAGTAATATATAAAATTTTCCCACTTACCACATTTTTAAATGAAAACAATTGTATATCGTTACGCTATTAATTTTTTCAACAATCCCTGGTTAAATAAATAATTTTTATAGTTATATATATAAACACTATTTAACATTTTTACATCAAAAATTTATAAAACGTTTCAAAGAAAATTCACCGATTTTTTTTCTTAGAAATAACATCTCTCAACTATTATCAGATATTTCAAAAAATATCAGATAATCTATCAATGCAATTTATACACTGTTTCTTCTCAATTCACGCACTTTGGGAAGACCAATCAAAAAAAATCTTGATATCCAATGGAATTTCAAGCACGCTTCTGAAAACGTGATTTGTTTGCAGTTAATAAAAATTATAAGACGCAGAGGATTTAATACACAAATGTAGCATTGCTTGAACGGGGGAAGGGGAATAAAATGGAATCAAGTCAAGGTCTCGTCTTTTCGATCAAGGTGAATACATCAATATTTCAATCAAGACAGAATTAATACAATGGTGACGAAATTCATACATTATTTTTTTCAATAACGTCAAACTGAACACATGGAAATAACTTTCAATACCTAACTGCGATAAAAACTTGATATCACGCTCAATTTTTTGCATACAAATCTTATTGTAAAAGTTCTATAAATTTAATAATTCGTCGATTCCAGGTAGCTGTTAGATTAATATAAAATCCGTTTCTTTATAACCAGTTTGTGTAGTCAACTGAAAAATTTTACAAAATCTTAATAAATTCATTCATTCATTCATAATAGTTTCGAACGGTGCGATTTTCAAGAATTGAATAGCTTTCCAGAGCATAATGGCATGCTCACAAATTAAAATAGTTTCTCCTATGGACTTTAATTTAACCCTAAATGGATTAACTATTGAAAAAATATATTATTATCTATATAAATAAAAATGAATCGTCAAATATGTTTCTAATTTTGACGGTTTGACCAATTTGGCTAATTTTTTAAAAATAATTTTCCTTAAGATACGAGGAAAGTTCTTTACGGAAAATTTGCGCGAAAAAAAAAGAAATTTTAAAAATTATTAAAAAAAACCAACTTTTTTTTACGTTCCTGACAAAACACTTCAATTCCCCGCCGCCAAATGAGTAAGACTTCAGTTTGTTTTACCCCCACTCTAATGAGATTAGATTTGCATGTTTTCGACCGATTATTTCAAACGATTCTGTTTATTTTCTTAGTCTTTGATGCATTTAAAATTAAACATTAGTAATTAATCTCTTTTTTTATTCCTTTTGACGTACTTTTGAATTAAAATAAAATACAATAAAGGAAATTGAAAATTTCTAATCTGTATTACATTTTCCCAACTGCGTAGAAGATTCACGGATTTGCTTTACCCCAAATGGCGTTGAAAATACACTCATGTGCATTGTGTTGTAATTGTTGATAACTTTTCCTTTGTTTCCTTTTTAATTAAAAGCTTAAAAAATATGCGTATAATATTGTTGTAGCTATCTCAATCTGGATCTATAAATAAAGTAGTCTTGATTTTAAAGAAAAACGAACTTGATTTGCAGTTTTGATTCAAGTAAGCACTGTAAATAAATTGATTTAGGTTAGTTGTGTGCTTTACAATGATACGAAGTCAAGGGTAAAAGCTAGTTACATACCAACGTCAGGGTCCTTCTCTTTTAATAACAGATACTGTAATCACGGTCCAACAGTTAACTTCTAACTAACAAACAAATACATCCAATTTGGAAAATATTCTAAATGACTTAAGGGATTATATTTAAAATTTCTGTTGATATATATGCTGTTAATAAAAAATTTAAATATAAATTTTCGCACAATACTTTGTAAATATTTTTGAAATTTAACAAAATATTTTTCACACACGTATTAGAAATATAAAATATCTATGTGGCAGCCAAATGTGATGGAATTATGTGCATTTGATTATCAATATTTTAGATCGGTTTTAAAGCATTTCATTTGTCTCAATGAAATCTATGAACATATTAATTATTAATATATAAATTAATAACAATGTAAATTATCTAATTAATGAACAGTTTGTTTTTTTTAAAAAGTGCACGTTTAAAGGCCTAAAACACTAAAAAATTTATAACTCAGTCAGCTTTGATCATAGATAGGTGTGTGTGTGTGTGTTTTGGTTAAATTGTCAGTGTGTTCAGAATTCAACAGGAAAACTAGAAAAAATTGTTGCACTTTTTTTCAAAAGTGACTTAAAGATTAAAAAAAAAATTAATCATAAAAATACTTCTTCCTATTGAAGCCTTATGAGTTAAGTTGAAGGGGTGAGAAGTTAATCATTAACCCTTTACACTCGTAAAGATTAATTATTCAATTAACCACTTCGCATACAATGACGGGTCTGACACGCGCATAGAATTACTGAATTTTTATTTTCAAGTCTGCAACTAAGCCACAGAATTAAGTATTTCAATACGAAAAAATCAATATGAAACGATTTGGTATCCCAAATTATCCATATATTATTTTAAAAAATCAAATTAACAATAAATTATCAAAATAGGATGAGTTATCTAATTAGAAAGTTAAATAAATTCGTATGTCAAGTGGTTAAGAGCAATAAGATTTGCTTATTACTCTAAAGAATAAATGCATACAAATGTTTTAAGTTGAATTTCACTGAAAAATTAATGTTCGTCTTTTTATCACTCTATTGGTATTTTTATTAATTAAAACTTTGAAAAAATGTCAATGCTATATATTGTCTTGAATGGAGTTTGAGAGAATACATTCGAGTGCAAAGGATTAAATCCTAATCCGAGGGAATACCTGGTATATAAGCCATGAAATAGAATATAATTCACAGTATAAATACTTTCACTGTATGTCACTAGTTATTAAAACTATTTATTTTATACATAACTTTACGGTCATATTTAATTTTCTTTTAAAAAAATTATAAACCATGCAAAAATAAAAACAAGAAAGTTTTGCCCTGACACTCAAAGAATATATAAGCATGATACTGAAAGTGATATATTTCAATTCCTGTAATACAATTCTAAACAGAAAAGTGGCGGGTCATATTTTCCAAAAGATAAAACAAATTTGTTTATTCAAAAAAATTTTTTTATAACAATCCCTTTGCATCCATATATACAAGAATGCATTATTTAAAAAGGAAAAAAAAAGGCGTGGGGCATGATAAATAGGTTTACGAATAAAAATATCCCCAATCATTGAAGGAGAGAATTTTCCATTCCATCAACAGGGTTCCACTGACATTCGAAAGTTTGTAACTGGCACGGAGTTTGACAAATGGGGTGGTTGAAAAACGGTACACTTTATTTCAAATTATAGCCCAGGTGTTATGCCGTTGTGATAAATCGATCCTTCTTTCGGTTCGCTGCTAACATTAACACTAGTGTTTCAAAAATAAAAGACATGAAAGACTTTACCCTCGGTTTCATAAATATGCCTTTTTTTTAATGGGGTTCTCCAAGCACATTTTTTATCAAAGCGATCCAGTAATTTTTATAAAAAGAAAAAAAGAATATAATTTGAATTTCAAAACCAGATTCCAAAGTTCAAGGAAGTAAATCTGAATTAGTTAAATGAAAATTGAGTTAAGGATGACTCATTAGAATTGTTTTAAATCTACATAATCGATGTGAATATACCTCGAGTTTTTACAGATGATTCATAATTAATTTGCGAAAATAAGTTTATAAATCATTCAAATATATCTCTGTTAATATATTTAACCAAAAAGTTTCAATTAGTAATTAGTACTTCTTTATTACATTTCTCAAAAAGATTTCAGAAGAAACTAATTTCTTTTAGATTAAAGAAAAAGGTTTGACAATTTTTTCACGAATATATTTTATCGATTTCATTCATGCTGATAAAATTCACATATTTTTATTTATTCTAAGCATAATAAGAAATATTATGACCTGTAAATATATTGTGAATGATTAAGAAAATGAACAGAAGCCTATACGCTATGGCTGAATTTTCTATAATTAAATTGTAATATTATAGTAATGATGCTTTGTAACCAACTTGTCAAAGTCTGAAACAATCAAGTGAAAATCAGAATACCCAAGCGTCGATATATCGAGAATCGGGTACATGGTGGACATTCATGCCAAGTTGTAACTTTTTGTTGCTGAAAAGCCGTCAAATGTTTCAACTGTCTAACATTTTCTAATAACCCTAAAAACTGAAACTAAATGAATGCCCTAAAAGCGAAAAATTGCCAGTTTTCAACCCGTTTATTTTGTGGCTCCAAAAATCTCAAAACTCTTTATCATGTTCTCACATGATAAAAAAAATTGAACATCAAAATATAACAACGTTGCCATTGACAAACTTCTTAATTACAAATTCAATCTCTATTTAAATGATTTAATTGGCGATAAATCGCCAATTGGGACTACCTTTAGCATTCTTTTCTCATTGTAAGGCTTTGGAGGCTAAAAGCCTCAAAACCTCAAAAAAAAAAAATATCATGTCACGCAACAAAATGTCAAATTCAGATTTGTATTGCTCTTCTCATATAGAAAATTAAAACTTGAATCAAATAGAAGTGCCAATATGATTTTTTTCCCTAAGACAAACATTTGAATCTAGAATTCTACGAATTCAAGAATACCAGAATCTAGACGAAATATAAATTTAGCTCAATTTAATGATAAAATGCGTTAAGTAAATGTTTAAACGCATTAACTTGGAAATGTTTATGTAGAGCAAATATGATCTGCGCTTCGAGATTAAGTTTTCATAAATCTAATTTTTGATTTTAGGTCAGCAGGTCTTTTAAAAGTAAAGCAACACTTATTTATCACACGATAAATTAAAAATAGGATTTTAATTTTAGGGAGATAAAGTTGTTATATTTGAATTTCTATAAATTAAATATTTGATAAACTTTTTGCTAAAAAGCTGGATTGTAATAAGAATTTTAAGAAAAAATACAATAACAACATCAGAAGTTTGTTCGTTATATATTAAGTTTTAAAAAACGTGTCCGTTTTTTAAATCTTTAGATTTATTTATATTTTTGCAAACGGCATTACAAAGTTTTAAAAAAATTCAGAATTTTCATAACTTAAATAACATGAGTTCAAACAATGAGTTTTATAGTTTTAGAAGTATATTTCTGATTTAAAGGTATCACAAAAATATATTCATTTTAACATGAAACGGCATTTTTTTTTCTCATATACATGTTGTAGAAAAAGTATATTAACTGCAAAAAAATTTGAACTCCAGATTTTCAAATATATCTACGTTGAGTTCGATAACACATTTTTGGAAAATGTCCGTCTCTCTGTCTATGACACAGATAATTCAGAAACTAGACGGTTGAAATTTGATATACGGTGTTTATAACTAATATTGCAAACTTCTATCAAATTTTGAATAAAATTTGTTCAGAGGAAGTCCGACAGACCAAATATAAATTAACACAATAATTTCAAAACAAAAAGAGCTACATAGATGAAATTTGGTACTCATATTTAACATACACAGTATAGACGCCTGTCAAATTTTGAGTCAAATCCAACGAAGGGTTGAGTGACTATCGGTCTTTCAGAAACATGTAAATGCAAAAATGCAATGACTTAAAATATATAAAATTCGGCATTGGAATTGTGACTACAAACGCAGTCTTGTGTCAAATTTTTGATTTACGAAAAGCGTGTCTAAAACAGAAATTCGAATTTTAGATACAATTAACGAATACCAGGGATGAATCGCCAATAACTAGCCAAAAACATGCCAAATTCAGTAAAATGTCTAATTTACGCCAAAAGTTAATATTTCGTTACTATTTTAAGCCAAATAAATGTAAGACCTTCACTGGCATATCGAATTTACTAGATCCAAGCAAGACATTTTTGAAGTGACCACTACAGCTGGTTTAGAGAGATTTCTTTTAATTGCAGGGTTCCTTGCCAAATATTTTATCTTACAATGTTATTAAATCAAGCAAAAGCGTTTTATCCAAGTGTTTTTTTTTTCATATACATACTCATTTAACATCATAACCATGTTTTGAGTTTATATTCGTAATTTAGAGGTAGTAACCAAATATACATCTTTTCACTGAACATGAATTCAAAATCTGACATTTACCTACGTCAGTGAAATCAAGGCGGTATATCAGATTTCATTCATTTAGCTTGTTGCATTTTTAAGATATCCTTCATATTTAGCCAAAATATATAATCCTCTGAAGGAATTGAAAAATTTGACATGACCCTGCATTTCTAGTTATACAACTAACCCCAAATCATATAACAAAAACCTTTTTGATTTATAGAATAATAGCAGTATCCCGCATGGCATTGCCCATGGCATAGAATCAAAGACGAAAAATCAGCTTTAAACTTAAGTCTCGCTTCCACCCGATATGATATTGCGTAACAACGCAATATCAAACAAAAATATATTCAGAAATAATCAAAAATAGTTACAAAACAATTTTTAAAACACACATTCGGAAATATTTAGACTACTTAAATGGCAAAAATATGTATGTCCGTAGATAAAACAATGGCGATCATTTCGCTTCTCAGGAGATTCATTCTGTCTCCATAATTCAGTTGCACTGCGACTCTCCTTCCCTAAGTATGGACATTATTTTTCTGGTATTCGCCAACCGAATGTTTCTTTCTTCTTCCGGCCAAAGTTGAATTTCCTATTTTAGGGGCATATTGAGATTTGAATCGCTGTTTAAAATCAGACGTAAACAAACAAAAAAAATGTATCGCATATGCATACCACAGCACTTGCTATTTGCAATGTTTGAGGTTTTCGAGCATGGCGGATAAGTGAAAAGTTAAAATCTCAGTTATAAAACTCCTATTTTTTTTAAAAAAATTTGATATGACTTAAGAGTATTAAAACATTTCAATAAATGCTCTACAAAATGATATAAATATCTCCAATATCCGTTTATTATTTCTCGAGTCTTTGTGGTTCAATCATACAGTTCATACATACTTTCAGGAGACTTCATTTTATACTATGTATAGATAAACGCATAGATAAGAGCGATATAAAAATACATCCCCTTTGAAAGGCATATGACCTAAAATTTAAAACGGATTTGTAACTATAATCCAATGATTGAATACCATTTTTTTTTCATAATTTTGCGCTCGCTTTTAGTTTAACTTGTTAAAGAAGGATAAACTCACCTAGAAAAGATTAATGCATAGTCATGCAGATAAATCATTTGTACTCGAGAAAGTAATTCGATGCGTTATTTAACTAATGCGAGAATTTGTTGCATCGAAAATAAAATTGTTTTTTTAAGGCAAATTTCTCTAAACACTGTATACATCTTCTTAGCATTTTGAAGGTACTTCTAACAATCAAAATTAAGAAAAAATAAGTAAAACAAAAATAATACGCCATTTTTAATGGTTCCTGATAGAAGATATTGGAGTTAAGAGAGTCAGTGAATGAAAATGTCATCTGCCGATGTTAAATAACTAAAAAATAAGTTAGTGATAGCAATGTTTTAGTAAGATGTTGTAAGTATGCAGTTTTTGCGATTAGTTGTAACGACGTTTATTGTATTTTTAATCTATTATGAAGAAGTAAATAATTATATAGTAATATAAAAAATAGTGTAAGCTTTATATTATTTCTTGAGCTAAGTAACTTTCATTAAATGTATCTCACGATACAAGTTAATTTTTTTTATTTTCCATAATTATAAATGCATTATTTATTGTTTTTTAAAAAAAGTCTTTGTTCTTTAGCAAATATGAAGCAGTGAAAATTATGTGAACATGATACTGACTTGTTCGGAATTAAACGAGGACAAAAATAAAACAAAGAATTAAATGAAACCTGCTATGCATATTTCAATATATCATGTTAGAATATCATTTCTTGAACGACCAAGCACCACGTGCTCGTGCAAGTTAAATTATAACTTTATTCATTTTGATCGTTTCATTGAATGAGTCACTTTAGTATTGCAAACGATCCAAAAAAAACTTTGTCTCGCATTGATTATTTAAAAAAATATATATCACAATTCCTGTTTATTTCATTTCATATAATCACGTTCTCAAAATGACCTTTTTCTAGGTTTTATTTGTTCTATTAATTAACTTATTTTTTAAATCAGCGCTTTTGTAAATGCAATGGCATCGCATTATTAAAAGCTGATTTTTTGAGATGCTCGTGCAGATAATAAAATTTTTATTTTTCGTTTACAGATTTCAGTTGACGTTAGGAAACCTCATTCCTAAAACAATATGTTCTGACATAACTTTTTTTTCTCTTATTATGTGTAAAATGAAAACGTTTCTTTACTAATCAACTTTTCCCTTATTATGTCTCAAGTTATATTTTTCCAATGATGGGTAATATTTTATATTAAACTACAGAAATGGATGTTTTTTCCCTACATTTATGTATATTAAAAATTCTATTTAATTTGTGTTTTCTATTTTCTTTAAAACTGTATATTCAAATTAATAAGCAGTCCTGAATCTAGTTCCTACCACCTTTCAGACCTAAAATCTAAACGTGCAGAATCAGAATCTTTAAATTGAATCTATTAATGACTGCAAGCATTAAACAAATATGAAAAGACGGGTAATACATTTGTTCTTGTTGCCATTCGCCCACACAAATGCAGCGATTGGTTCATAATTAAACTCGTCATATCTATCCGGGATATAACACATTGTCAAACACATTGAGGGGTTCATCACTATGCATTCGGACCTAAAGGATGAGCTACCCGATTCTCCTGGCAGAGGAATATTCGCCAAATTAGTCGCCAACTCATTAATGCAGTATTAAGAACTCAAGAACTTAACGAGACACGATTACAGCCACTTAGTATCGGGTAGATACGTAAGCCGATATGAAATATTTGAAATATTAAACGGTTGAGAGAAGGCATTTTAATAGGTAATAGATCGAGCTCGGGATATCCTTGACGGAATGATTAATTCATGCCTCATGACAGAACGCAACCGAGTAAATCTAAATTTGAGATGAAAAATGGGGCTCATTAAAAATAAAGTTCTAATTAAGGTAAAACGTTTTTTTTTTTTTTCTTTCTCGAAACAGATTCTGAGGGGATGGTTCACGCAAGATGAGAAAAGAATACCTCGGCGTAGAGTTCCTTGTTCCTCCAAGTAGCGAAATAAGGAAAGAGGAGAATGATTTCGATTTGAAATTGGATACTCATTTGCTTTTACCGCTAATTAATTTCGAATGGTAAGTGTGTTTTTTTAAATTTGGAAGATACTTGAAAAGGAAGTGGACTGTCTTCCATTCAGTTTTTACCCTTTGCGGTCCGATGTGAAATGAGACTCGACATTCAAGATTG
This sequence comes from Argiope argentata, assembly GCA_026289955.1. Classification (NCBI taxonomy): domain Eukaryota; kingdom Metazoa; phylum Arthropoda; class Arachnida; order Araneae; family Araneidae; genus Argiope; species Argiope argentata. Next base: position 713,596 of record JAOUZG010016644.1, on the reverse strand, counting down.
TGAATCATTTTGACGTTTTATTTATTTATTTTTCAAATTTAATTGTTAAAAAATGCCTAAGTAATGGTTAAGAGATGTAGATGAATTTTTAGAGAAATTCGACTTAAAAGAACTATGTATATTTATTTTTCATAGCAATAAATAAATCTTTGAATTAGGTGAATTATTTTGCATCTAATTATTCTTCGGACTGCAAAGGGTTAAGGCGTATTTACAAAATATGTTTTGTTTCAGTTACATGATCTAGTGAATAACAATTACAGATTTAGATCTACGAACCCAAAGCAGTATATAATCTGAGGCTCCTGTGTGTGTGTGTGTGTGTGTGTGTGTGTGTGTGTGTGTGTGTGTGT
>JAOUZG010016644.1:691748-706150 GCA_026289955.1 Argiope argentata | reverse complement strand
CATTAAATAAATCTACACCAAATGTGAACTGGAGGGATTCATTAAAAAAAAGATAAGATCAGCATATAACATGCATTAAATAAATCTACACCAAATGTGAACTGGAGGGATTAATAAAAAATTAAGGTTAACATATAACTCGCATTGAATAAATCTACACCAAATGTGAACTGGAGGGATTAATAAAAAAATTAAGGTTAACATATAACGTGTTTCAAATAAATCTACAACAAATATTTTAATGATTAATGAAGGTATTTAGTTAGTCCAAGAATATATGCACGCGTTCTTGAAGAGATTTTATATTCTTAACTTTTCAAGTTACAGGTATGTTATTTTAAGAGCTATTCAGGTCTACAAGTATCCTGCGCTGTACTTAAAAAAGATGAAATACTTTTATTACAAGGCAGACAGTAACATAAAAGACTAGGATCAACATAAGACACAGACACAACGACCATTAAAATATACTTAAGTCAAACCTGTAAAGATAGATCTCAAGAGGTCAATTCCCTGTGATAAAATGATTCAATTCTCAACTGACGGAAGCTCGGTTAATATTAGCATGGTGCTATAATAAAATATTTGGCCACCCCTTTTTCGAAGTTCCTTTTATCCAGCATAAGTTTAAAAATACGATGATTATAGATGCACCAATTTGAGATCAACCCCGGTCTAATGATACGGACTAGAAAGCGTTTCAGGGGATTAAATGCTAAAGCAAGGGTGGACATACTTTTTCAGGACATGGGCTACTTCTAATTTTTCAAGGTATTGCGGTCCATTCGGTGGTATAGATGTGGTGAATTAAAAAAAATATTTATTACAATTTAATAATAAATACAGGATATGTATTTACCTACATAACTACAAACATAATCTATATTAATAAAAATGGGACTCGAAATGCGTTGCTAAGCGCAAAACTAGAGAACGGCTCGACCGATTCGGCTAATTTTTATTTTAATATTTTCGTTAAGACACGAGGATGGTTCTTATGGAGAGAAAAAAAATGAAAAAACTGCGAGGAAACTGGTTAAAACGACACTTTTCTTACTTTCCCGCCAAAATATTTCATTTCTTAACCCCCACACCAACTGAGTGAGATAGCAGGAAGTAATAAATTATGATTTGTTTAGAAAGAAATACGCGAAGTCAGTTGATTTTCATTTATAGATAACGGGATGTTTAAAAAAAAGAAAATAGTTGCTTTTATTATTAGTCTGTATGGATATTTAATCTAGGTATGCTCAAAATAAAGTCATAATAAAGTAATAAATAAAGAAAAAAAAGAATAACAGTGGGCAAAAAGGGTTTGTAGAAAGAAAAGTAATGAAGAAAAAAAGAATAGAAAAATAAAGAAAAGAAGGGTGTGTGTGTGTCACCATTATTTCCTCTGTGCGCGGCATTTTCCAAGCTGTTTTTAAACTTTCGCATCTCTTGAAAATCAATTGTGGCTTTATTTGTTTAGTGTGTTTACATCTATGAAAATTTGAATCTCATTATTATATAAAAACGTAGAATTTTAGACCTTTTCTTCCACCATTTAAGTAAAATATCAATTCCGGGATAATCATTGCACGGATAGAAAGAGAAAGATGAGTAGTACAATGAACAGAACATCTGAAGAAAATTATACTAAATAATACTATAAATGAATTATTTGATTCTTAAAATTTGTTTGGTTTAAATATATTTTGGTGAAAAACCTGTCATGAGACACAGCTACTTAAAATATTATATGAAAATTTTAGCGAGCATTATTAAAATTGGCGAACCGACTGGTCGCCAAAGGCGGCTGGTAATAATAATAATAGTCACATATAATAATAATACCAAATGATGCATCTAATATCAATACTTTAGATTTATTTATTTTATTATGTATTAAAATACTTTAAAAAATAAATCACTTTCATCTAAAGTTATAGTAGTTATAGTTTGAAGAAGACGTAGTCTGCTTATTGTCCATCAATTTTAAATATATGGGTACATAATTATTAATCGCTAATGTTGCGTTTGATTCTATGACATCGTTTAAAGTGAATACCGACATAGAAGATAGAGCCGAAGACAAATGCTAAATGATGCGCAACTTTTTTAAAATTAGGATATTTTACTTCGTTTATGGAATTACAAAAGTTATTCTTAGGTTATGAACTACGCGCTTTTAAAATTGTCATTTTGAAGGAGAAAAACTTTGTTTCCCTTAAGAGATCAAGTGAATAGGTAACTTATATTTTCAGTACTTCGGTAAAAGTGATGTTTAGTGTGTCCTTGCCGCGTCAAGGATGCTAAGTCGCCAATAAAAATGGTGAACAAAGTAAACAAACACTTCTGTAGAATAGTTACGGTTACCACTTTACGCAATATAATTATGATTTTTTTCCCCGATAAGCAGTCTGTTGAGCGCAGAGCAAAAGTAGAGCATGCGATGCCCCCAGCATCTGTTGAAGGCAACGGGCAGAATTATTTTTTAAAAATTCCTACAGCTTCACTGGCCACGGGAGCGGGAACATAGTAGCGTCGCCAGCACACTGAACATAAGGATTGTGTGGATAACAGAAAGAGTGCATAATCAAAAGAAGAGACAGAGTGGAGGAAGAAGCAATTAAACCATTTTCCATTCAAAATTTCAAACAAGCATTATTTCCTAAATTCATCAGCTAGTAAAAAATACATATATTCCACTCACCCTTCATCCATTATGCTGATTCGAAATAATGTCCTCCATTCCACTATTCTTGCACTATTACCGGCATAACAAATTATTAAAAAAAAACCAACCGTTAGAGAGAAAAAAATCAGAATTGCGAAGTATTCCATTGTATCTTACTTTTAAAGTAAAAATGCAGACGATTTTTTAAAGCGCATAATGAAAATTAAAAATTGCAAAAGGATAAAGTTTGTTAATCCTTGTTCACATTAAAAATAAAATTGCAGTGTCTTACTAATTAAAAAAACGCTTTTAATTATAATAAAGAACAAAATTAAAATCTTTCATCGATATTTTTTATTACATTTAATCTAACATTTTTTCTTAAAATAGTCGTAGTTCAACTCAGCCATTGTTAAAAGTAGTAAACAAAACAGCATTAGGGTTGCTAGAGGAGGGTTCCGTTCGGTTGCCATATTGGCGAGAAAAACGGGGGGTATACTAATCGTCACTTTAACCAGTACTTATTCCATATCAATATTATCAAATGTGTAATAAATGAATATAACAATTAGGTTCTTTTAGTAAGCGCTTCTTAGGTCTTAATAATGGTGGCCACCTCAAAATGTCTTGATGGTCCACCGGTCTGATCGTGAGACACTTAATACCTACTTCTGTGCTAAAAGCAACCTGATAACTGTTAATGTCAGGCCATAATCAAACTAATAGAATAAGGAAGATCATTTTTAAGCTAAAAAAAATTTTAAAGTTATTTTTAATTAATTTTGATACATTATACTTCCCAAAAGTTTATAAATCATAATAGATTGATTATAGTAGGTTTTTACATTTCTAATACTTGTTATATTTTTTGAATACTTTCAATAAAAAAATACAAATAAACTACACTCACATTAACATAAGTTGTAAAATGTTTCAACTTCGATCAAGCTCGAAATATAATATAAATAAAAGCCATTTTTTGTATGTGTTTATTTATTACATTTCCTCTTCAGCAACTGGGTTGATTTCAATCCAATTTTGAATACTTATTCTTTAAGACAAAATAATGAACATCATCAACTTTTCAAAGATCAAAATTGTTGCTCAACAGTTAATTCCATATTCAATAAAAAAATCATCTCAATTTTTGTCTTTTCCTCGCAATAATTTCGGAGAACATTATTTTACTAAAAATATTTTAACATCTTAAAATTCAAACTTTTATCTTTTCTTTCTGTGCAATTTTCCTCCCGTTCTTTTATCTTCAGATTTAACGCAGTTATTTTTTTAATTAATCAATTCAGATATACTCAACCTTTTTTTCTTTTTTCCTGAAATTTTCGTTTCATATCTGTTGAATTAATTAAAAGAAAAAATTGGTTTAAAGCAGCTATTTAAAGGAAGATAAAAGAATTGATTTATGCTTTATTTTTAATTGATTACAAGCTACCAAGAGCAATCAATCAAATAGTGTGACACAATAAGATTACTTATAGTATAATAATCTACACAAGATTAATTTCATTAAAAATATTATATATGAAACTATTTAAATTTCGTGAAACTCCGGGTATATCCCCTAGCAATTTGAAAGATCACTTGGGATGTTTACAAATACAACACAATTACATAATCAAATCATAACATGTATTTATTTTATTTCTGATTTTGATTGATAAATTCAAATTCGACACATTTGCATTAAAAAAAATCAGCAATAGACGATTTCTTTTTCTTTTTTTTAAATATTACTTAAATTTAGCATTCATTAAAAAGTTCAAATATCTTTAAAATGAAACTAATTGTCATTATATGTGACTCGGCAACATGATATAATTCAAATCCGTAATAGAAAAAGATTAAACCTCGGAAATCGGGGCATTTATTGAAATTAGATCTGCTAACCGGAAATCGGGGAATAAGTTTAAGAGTTACTGGAGCAATTTTTTTTTCTCTTTCAATCAGTATATCGAAAATAGTGGTGAAATAATATGTAAATAACTAACTTGATAAGCATTTATTATTTAGAATTGTTCTTCAGCATTAATGGCCCGTTGATTAGATCATTATTATTTTAATATTTTGCACGTGAAAAAAACCCTATGAAATAGAAAACTAGAAATTAAATTTTTTTTTCCCAAAATCGGAATTAGATACATTTCTATTCCATATGTTTATGGTAGTTAATTGCATCCTTGTGTTATTATAAACAAACTTTTGGTATGGAAATGTATTAAATAAACTTCCGTGTGAACGAATTGCCCGTATAATCAGATATTTATTGAAGTCACTCTAATTCGAATGACAGATTATATAAGAAACAGGTTGAATTACTTATAAATTCATCACTGAACCAAAACTTATCGATTATTGCCTAATTCGAATGCATCTTCTTAGGTGAACGACCCAGATTCTCACAACATACTTTATCGATTTAGAATATACTTTGTCTCATGAAGATAACATCTTAATTTCAAAATGCAACAACTAAAAAAGAAGTCTCGTATAATTCCATAGAAACACGAGAACTACATATTACAATAACGCGATAATAAAAATTCTTTATTCGCCTAGATGGACTTTCAGTAGCTTATTAATATTTAGATAAGCAAATTTAATTTAACTATGACGCTAGTTTTTGATAATTAATTGGATAAGTAATTTAATTATTAATTAGCAGATCTCCGCTGAATAGTGGGCTCCAAGGCCCTAACATGTTGCCAATTAATAAATATAAATAAATCTATGTAATAAAAAAATTAAATTAAGAACTGCCATTTTGGTTTTTGTAAAAATATTAGGGTGTTATCTATGATGCAATTTATATCTTTTAATAAATCAACAAATTTTTATTCATAATTTTAAATTATAAAATCCCGCTACCATATCGAACAATATGAATAAATTTAAAAATCAATTATTTAATTCGTAAACATGTAACATTTAAAGTGTCTGGCTAAAAACAATTTATAGAAAATGTAGATTTTATATCAAAAATTTCAAATTCGTATAAAAAAATCATTTAGAAAAAATAATCGAAATATGGAGATTTTAAAAAAATATAACATTTTTTAAAACAGTAACTAAAAGTAAATCAAATGTAGCATTACAATCATTCATGAAATACAGTTATTTTTAAGAGATATTCTCCACCCAGTTTTGCATCGTATTATTATAGACAGTCTATTTATTTGAAAACCGATTAATAGACCTGAGGTAAAGCATTACTTCCTGTGTTTTATCGAACGAAATTGGAGCTGTAAATATACTAATTTAGTAATAATATATTCGTGACTTTATTACATTAAAATCGATCGATTCATGTACTTTTAGCTACTTTACCACGCATTTATTTTAAGATCAGTATTATCAGAATAATCAATTTTACTCTTATCGGTATAAAAAAGAAAAAGGTCATATTATCTTAATGTTATCATCAAAAGTTTAAAAACAATAGGTTAGATATATAAAAAAAATATTCGCATTTCATTACACTCTAGGCACTACATTAAATGTTTCAAAACAAACAAAAGAAGTTGCAATATTTATTAATAAATGCCTGAAGGAAAGAACAGGAAAATAATACAACAAGCATCCATCTGTGATAGACATAAGAAACAAAAACAACATTCCAAAACAAAGTTCCAAAAACTCACCTTTTACAGCAAAACGAATGCTTCTAAAACTAAAACCTCCAAATCCGAAACACAACAACAACTTATCATATTTTCGTCAGCTCGTCAAATTGCTGGGGTTATCGCTTTCACCCAAACAATAAGCAGGATTCTTCACGTTATCATTAAAAAAAAAAAGGAGACAGTTTCTACTTAATAATTTAGATATCGATACACATCAATTGAAAACATCCATAAGTCAGCAGAATATCCAATATATACACACAACGAATTTCCCTAACAGTTCAGCAACAGCTTAGATATTATCGCAATAATACAGTGTTTTTTTTTTTTTTTTTAGTAATTTAAAAGTCAGATAATTTTTTTTTTTCTGCAATGTGCCGTTTCACCAAAACAAGTGTGTGCAAGCGAAGATTTCCGAACTCGACGTCATTGCACTTCAGACGGTTCTGTACTTGTGGGCGAATGAAAACAGCCAGGCACGCCGTGAGATCCGCGCAATGCATGCCGGTACATTTCGAAGACTGGTTTCGAGGTCACGTGACTCAGAAACGTGCGTGAGGCCGTGGGTGCTCGCTCACTTCGTGTTTTGCATGTTCCAGTGCTTCTCCGCCTGGGCATTTCTGGTGCTTGAAAATATTATATTATACATTTAATAAATAAATAAATAAATAAAAAGGGTAGTGTATTTTATGCGAACGTTGTAATTTTCGCATTGATAAGTCGATCTATGCTTCGCATAAGAAGTGATGTAAACGAGACAGGAGCAACAATTTGATAATTAATGAAAAAAAGTTGCAAATAAAAGCATTATGTAACTCGAAGCAGTGTGCTATGAAGCTCCTCTTTTAATAACTAATAATTCCAAAATATTTCCAAGGAAATAACATTTTAAAACCATATTTCAACATTTTACTGATTTATTTTTCTTTATAATTTATTTCCGCTATTTATTAAAATCTGTACGTTTATTTTATTTATTTTCAAACATCTTTATTGTAGGGAAAAAGGTGACTAAAGTAATTAATTTTTGGTGAATTATATGTATCTATACTGATTTAATTCATTGTTAATAAATAATTAATTAAAAAATTAATTGATTTAATTAAGAGAATTTAAATATAGTAAAAATTATAAAGTAATAATTAACTTTAAATAAATATAGCGGTGAAAAATTATTATTTTTTAGAAGCCATCAAAAGAAATATATCAGGCTCATTCAAAAAAATTATTTTTCTAATATATTAAAAATAAATTTTTAATTTTCCTTGTTTAAGCTATTAAATAATTTTGTTATTATAAGTTTTTTATTTATTTTAGAGATTTATGAAAATTTGTTCATTTTTTAATTTATTTCCAAAAATGTTTATCGAGGAAGAAAAGTAACTACAGTTGTAAAATTTATGGTATATTATATATAATTATAATTAATTGTTAATTTAATAATTAATTGTTTTTAATTAATTGATGTAATTAAAAGCAGAGTCTGACAAAGGAATAATTAATTTTCTAATATACCAAAAATAATTTTTTAATTTTGCTCATTTAAGTTATTAAATAATTTTGTTAATATAAGTTTTTAATAATGATTTAATTATTAAAAAGATTAAAATTAAATCTACTAAGCATATTAGAATGTATCATGTCAGAACATCATTTCTTGAACGGCCAAGCACCCTGTGCTCGTGCAAGTTAAATTATATTTTTATTCATTTTAATTGCTTCATTGAATGAGTCACTTTAGTACTGCAAATAATCAAAAAAACTCTGTCTCGCATTTATTGTTTGAAAAAATATAGCATTTCCTTTTTATTTCATTTCATATATTAACGTGATCAACATGACATTTTTTTAGGTGTTATTTGCTGTATTATGTAACTTATTTTTTTAATCAGAGCTTTAGTAAATGCAATAGCAACGCGTTATTAAAAGTTGATTTATTTTAGATGCTCGTGCAGATGATAAAATTTTTATTTTTCACGTACGGATTTTAGTTAAAAATCCTCTAAAAACCTCATCTTAAAAACAACATCATGTTCTGACATGATAGTATAAACATTGATAAAAGTCTTTGTGTATTTTGTCATAGAATACGTATTTTTAATTTTTTTAAACGATTAATAGAATGATTTTATTGGAATACTTGCGTTCTCTCTCAGCCTAACAGCCTTAGGCAACTAATTAGAAATCATCTGCTTTTTCTTATAGTTTTCTTGAGGGGGATAGAAGGGGGTAAGGTATAAAATTATTTAAAAAAAAGAAAATTGTGTGAAAATTTCACTTTTTTAGTGATAGTTCTAAAATTTTAAATTTAAATAATCGGATGAGTTGATTACAGCTTTTTGTATTTCGTGAAAAATCACCAATTTACGAATGAGGAAAAGAAATGACGAATCGGGTAATCGAGTAAGTAATATTTTGGGCAAAATTCGCATCTTTTTAAAAATGGAGGAAAAATTTAACAAATTAAATCAGTCTAGATTTTGTATTGATATATAAACTAATATATGCAGAAAGAAAAAGTGAAGAAAAAAATGGATGCGACTGATTATGGATTCAAACGATCCATTCGTTCAGTCGAATCCATAATCACTTTAATATTCTAATTTACATATCATCCAGAGGGAGAAAAACACTTTATTTTAAGAAAAATATAGACACGATGTTTTTGAAGCAAAGTAAATATAAACATGTGTTCTCTTTTTAAGTGCTAAAAAACTTCATTTCTTCTAAGAGGAATTTTTGTTTTCGTTTTTGGCTGTTTTGTTTTGAGTCTAAATTCTTAGATATTCTGTGTGTCAAACCAATTGAACTTTCAACTTGAAAAATAATGCTCTAAAAATTATCCTAAAATTTATGTGTTAGTCACATTTACGAATATGCCTATCATAAAAGAAATATGTCATTTTGTTATTTTATTTTTGTTGGGAAAACAAAATCACCTCCACAAGGCTGAACAAAGGGATTTGGTAGTTGCTTGTCACATCTCCTTTAATTGAAAATTTTTCCTATTTGCTCGGAATGTGTTTGCAAAATTCTGAAAAAAAAAAAAAAGATATTAAAATTAAATTTACTTTGCATATTTCAATGTATCATGTCAGAGCATCATTTCTTGAACGACCAAACACCACTTGCTCTTGCAAGTGAAATTATATTTTTATTCATTTTAATTGTTTCATCGAATGAGTCACTTTAGTATTGCAAACGATCCGAAAAACTTTGTCTCGCATTTTTTGTTTTAAAAATAATATCTCATTTCTTATTTATTTCATTTCAAATAATCACGTGCTCAAAATGACATTTTCTCGGCTTTATTTGCTATAGAATTAACATTTTTTTAAAAATCGGAGCTTTTGCAAATGGGATGGCAATGCGTTATTAAAAGCTGATTTTTGAGATGCTCATGCAGATAATAAAAAATTTATTTTTCACCTACGGATTAAAATGTTTATTTTTCGCTTGTGGATTTTTGTTGACGCTAAAAAACCTCATTCCCTAAACAATATCATGTTCCGACATGATGAAAAAAAGATTTTGTACCAGATTGAATACTCTCTTCTTGATTTCTAATGTACTTATTCAATATGGAGCCATTTGGGTAAAGCTTCATGATCTAAAGAAGAGAATAACGTATATATTGAAGATCTTATAACCCACTAAACTGGTACAAAATTGTGCAAAATTAGGACTTCAAGACTCCATATAAGATGTCAGATATCTAGCTGTCATTATTTTTTGAATGTCTCACATGCAGGGTGTTTCAAAACTCATAGGCAAAAAAAATAAGGTGTGATAGAAATACACAAGCAATTTCACTACACAATGCATGGTTGGACAGCAAGTGGTGGACCACTAAATGGCACTGTAATAGAAATCATGTAAAGCGAGTTTTTACACGCATTTCTACAGTAGATTTCAGAAAATATGGTGACGTACAGTAATCAACAAAAGGTGGACATGTAATTTATGTATAGTATGACAAGTGAGAATGCTTTTGAAGCCACGAGTTTGTACAGGTGGCGTTTCCCAAGAAGACATGGAATTACGTTGTCGAGGTGGCCCTACACCTTTGACGCCATTCTCACCCGTTTTCCCCTGTATGTGGCTAGTGAAGGTCGCGGTACGAACCTGCGACGTTTGGGCCTGTAGCCGAGTATCATACCGATCGAGCAAAAGGGACTCTTCAGCTCGAAGGATATTATCTGGCTTATAAGACTGACGCTACATGTCTATCTTCCTATGGGGCCATTTGAAAAGTGCCTTCACGCACCTAACAGATAGATCACAGGGTATTTAACTCCTCGAACTAGGACTCGAACCTTGGAAGCCCAGATTACGGGGAAGACGCGCTATCCCTAGGTCAGGTCACCGGCCTTATAATAATATAGTAAATTATATCTCTGAAGTCACCGAAAACCTACCTCAAGAATATCATTTAGCCTAATCACTACCTGAATGATATCAAGAATATCATTTAGATACTTTTATTGTATCAATTACCTTGCTCAATAAAGCATTATCATTTTTAACTTATGAAAAAAACGTCCTATATCAAATATCACTACATCAGTCCATAATTCTCTTTTTATTATAGTTGTTATTGCTTCAACAATGAACTTTTCAGTGTGCTGGCTTACTGACACAGAGGTAGCGCGTCTTCCACCTGTTCTTGGAGTCCCGGGTTCGAGTCCCGGCTTGGGCATGGTTGTTCTTCTGTGTGCTATCTGTGAGATGTGTGACTGTGCCCCCTTGAAAAAGGGCCCATACCAGCAAATGTGGTGAATGTGTATCTAAGTCGTACTCTTGGCCCTAGTTGATGCTACTTCGAAAACAAGAGACGCTCCTTTCGGCTAAAATCTGCTGCTGTATCAGCAAGGGGCTTGTCCACCGCAAGTGCCATAAGTAACAACAATATACCAACAACAACAAGAGGGCATTTACATTTAATTTCATCTCATTTTCATCACGGGTATAGGAATCAGAAAGTCGTGGTAAATGCCACCATCAGGTTTGAAATGAAATGAAAATTAAGAACTTAAAATACCGAGGTGACAAATTCCACTGGAAGAAAGGGTTAATTAAATTCCATTCAAGGGTTAACCAAAAGGTCTGGTGTTTCTAATTACTGTCATTAGATTCCACTGAAGATATGACGTGTAAGTGGGCTTCAAGTATATTAAATCTCACCTGCCCCCCCCCCCCCCCTGAAAAAAGGGGCTGTGCAAGCAAATGTGGTGAGTGTGTAGCTAAGTCGTACTCTTGGCCCTAGTTGGCGCTACTTCAGAAACAAGAGACGCTGCTTGCGGCTTAAATCTGCTGCAGTATCAGCGGGGAGCTTGTCCATGGCAAGTGCCAATAGTAACAACAACAATGGGTCAATATTCAATTATGCAAATTAATGATGAGGTTGAAAACGGAAATTGTCAGAAATAGATATTATATTAAAAAATTATTGAAAAAAATAACAAAAATATTTATTTACTGCAAGAAGAAGCTTATTCAAAATTGATTAAAATGGAGCTAAGCCTGAAACGAGTTAGAAATATTCGCTTTTTTTAATCACTCAATATTTATTTTTAAAAAAATTGTCGGGCATTTTCTTGCCAAAGGAAATCTATTGGGAAGCATGCCTTTTCTTCACTGATCCGATTCAAACAGAGAAGCTACGATTACCGCGGCTGATATTTTGAACCAAAATATTTAATCATGGCCAGAAAAAAAATGCCAATATTAAATATCTATATCAATGAAATAAAACATCTAGATTTTTGTGTCCGATAGAAATTTACCTTTCAGAAGAGGTTTACTTGAAGTTTCGCTCAAAGTTGTGATAAAACTTAACGGAGATTTTAATGAATCCCTGGTGATAATTAGTTCAATAGTTAATTGTATATTAATTAAAAATTATATTTGTATTGGGGAAGAAAATCATATGTTGAGTCTAGTTTGATTTTAAAATATCCAAAATATGGAAAGAAAAAAAGAGAGATTCATGTACGATTTATTTTAGCCTATTGATATTTAAAAGCATGTTTTTTAAACCTGAAAGCCGTTTAAAGAATTTTTCTTAAAAATCGTTATAAAACTTAATCCTCTACTTTTACCTGTGATAATAATTCAGTTTTATTATTAAAAATTCCAATTTTTATTTCATGTTGCAAATAAATATTTAAATTCTCTATCAACAATTTTAATTAAATTAACTTTTAAAGAATTGCTTTGGCGGGATTAATTAATTATTTTTTGGAATAATTTGTAATTTTTCGAAAATTCAAAATATTGAATTTTTTTAGATAGATTACCTCATTCTAATTAAAATAAATTTAACATTCATTTCTAATTAGAATCAAATAAAAAGTGACGGAAAGCATTTGTTTACTGTAATATTTTTTAAATAAAAAAACCCTTTAATATTCAAAATATATAATAATTTGTAATTATATATTAACTATTAGATTACATATGATTATTTTTGGCGCTAAGTTTACTATAATTATTTGATATGTTTTAAATACTCCAAAATTTGTTCACAAATTTTAAAATATTAAAATATTTTTGGCAAGTAATATAATAGTTAATTTTTCAACAGTAAAAACATAGGAGGTAGCAGTAGTTTTTTGCTCAATATTCTATGCTCAATATGTTCAAAATCAAGTCAAAATCTGGAAACAAATTCATTCCAATCAATAATGGATATATTAGCATCCAGCAAAATAATTCATCCCATCAATACTAAATCCCAATCAGTGAATTAACATTAAGATTTAATCTAGGCAATTCTTATTAGTTTTGATTTCTTAACTACCTTTGCTTTTAAATATTAAAGGATAAATAAGATAGCTTGTAGACTGTTTTTGTTTTCCCTCTTGAACAATCTGCAGTGAAGAAGAAATATCTAGAAAAAAACAAAGAGTAATATTCATAGTTTGAAGTCCTGAAATCGGATTCGAATATATTTTTTCAGCATCATTTTTATAACAATGGCAGTTGTTTACTTTTATAAATTAGAATATGCAAAAATAGGAAAAATATTGCCTTCTTATTTTTATTCATTCAATTATTATTTAAAAGAAAACTGATCAGCATGAATACTTTATTCAAAAATATTTGAAATTCATCTTCAAAAATGAATCTTGAAATGTCTTGCTTATATTTAGAAATCATCTATTTTTTTTAAATTTCTCGTTCATAACTGATTAAAAAATGATTTTTTTAAAAAAATGCACGTATATAAAAAGAACGTGGATGGGATGTAACTGAAAGCTAGCATTCAAATATCGTCGAATTTATTAGTTTCCTTTTTTTCCCGGAAATATTTGACCGCCTTGGATTAAGTTTCAGGAAATGAAATTCTTTTCGGAGCTGAAATTGACTTTAATCGTGTTCTTGATGAAGAAAATGAAACATTGCTACCCCCCCCCAATACATGCTTATGTAACTTTCTGAAAATTTTCTTTATACTATTTTCTTTCTTTTCTTTCCTTTTTTTTACTTTTTTCTTTTCTTATTGGGATTTTTTGATAATTAAATTATTGTTCGGTTAGAATAATTTTTTATTAGGTTCTATTCATAAAATTCAAAAGCAACTGCATGGAATGCTGCAATCTTTACAATATAATAGCAACTTTAATAATCTTTGATGCCTGATTAAAAAAATAATAACAAAAAAAATTAACACAATTTTTTAGCATGATTATATTTTTGGTTTCATTCGTCAAAGTTTATTTTATTTTTTAGAATCATTCTTACATATTCAGCAACAATAGCTTGAACGAGGAAAAATGTTCTAAATTATATTTAAAAAGTTTTTTTAAAAAAATATTTAAATTAAGAGAAACACACTATACGGAAATGACGTCATTGAATAGTTTATACTTTCAACTTCCGGTTGGAGATATAATTTTTTTGATATTGATGGATATTTTTATTGATATTTTTGTACGGATTGATTTAATACTAGGCAAACGCAATTTGTTATAACATTGCCAACATATTTTTGAAGAAATTGATGTATAAGATATTAATAATAATTGATATTATATATATATATATATATATATATATATATATATATATATATATATATATATATATATATATATAAATAT
>JAOUZG010016644.1:665910-686748 GCA_026289955.1 Argiope argentata | reverse complement strand
GAAGCGTTTAAAATATTAAATTCTTCACAGTTTTGATGTTGAAAAATACTTTGTTGAAAAGAAAAATACCAAAAATAAAAGATCAAAATAAAATCTGCTATGCATATTTGAATGTATCATGTCAGAACATCATTTATAGCACGGCCAAGCACCGCGTGCTCGTGCAAGTTAAATTATATTTTTATTCATTTTAATAGTTTCATTGAATGAGTCACTTTAGCATCGCAAACGATCCCAAAAACTTTGTCTCGCATTTATTGTTTAAAAAAATACCACATTTCATATATATTTCATTTCTTATAGTCACGTGCTCAAAATTATATTCTTTTAGGTTTTATTTTTTCTAGTAATTAACTTATTTTTTAAATCAGAGATTTTGTAAATGTGATGGCAATGCGTTATTAAAAGTTGATTTTGGGGGATGCTCGTTGAGATAGTAAAATGTTTGTTTTTCGACTATGGATTTTTGTTAACGCCAGTAAACCTCATTCCAAAAACAATATCATGTTCTGACATGATAAAAATTAAGAAATTGAGGATTTTCTACAATGATTTTATAATTTATTCCCGGGACCTTAAATATCAGCAAATAACCTTTCTGGTGAAGATATGCAATCTATATTTGGCTTACATATATATTTGCTTGTTTCCTCTGAGAAAACAAAATTTCATTTCTATAATAAAACCGATTTATTAAGGCGTAACCGATTAATTAAGAATCGTTTTCAGTAATTGCTTAAACTCAAAAGATTTTAATATAACAGAAACAGCTGTTAAAACCACATTCTTTCCTTCCGAAGTTTCTTTCCTTCCCGAAGTGTTTGTTGCCCTTCATCAGAAGAGAAATTGCATTTACCACTTAATGCAAACTACGTGTGGGCGTTTCAATAAGAGTGGATATGAGCTTAGAAATTTATTTATACTTCACTTTGCGGAAACAGGATCGTTTTAAATTTAATTTGCTTTTAAATAAATAAAGATGAATTTCAAAATATGTAAATATTTGCCGGGTTTGGCGGCCAACGCATTAATTCCGGAATATTGACACTCTTGCTAGTTTTATAATTAAAATGAGTGCAATTTATTAGCATGTCAGAATATGATATTATTTTGGAAATGAGGTAGAAAAAAATCCGTTATCGAAAAATTGAAATTTTATTATTTGCACGAGCTTCTCAAAAAATCAGCTTTTAACATCGGGTTGCCATCGCATTTACAAAAGCTCTGATTTAGAAAAATAAGTTAATGACTACGGCAAATAAAACCGAGAGAAAATTCCATTTTGAGCGTGTGATTATATGAAATGAAATAAATAGGAAATGTGATATTTTTTTAAACAATAAATGCGAGACAAAGCTTTTTTGGGTCGTTTGCAATACTAAAGTGACCCATTCAATGAAAAGATTAAAATGAATAAAAATATAATTTAACTCGCACGAGCACGCGGTGCTTGGCCGTTCAAGAAATGATGTTCTGACATGATACATTGAAACATGAGTAACAAATTTAATTTCAATCTTTTTTTTTCTTCAGAATTTTGAAAACATATTACGAGCAAATAGGAAAAATTTTCAATTAAAGGAGATGTGACAAGCAACTACCAAATTCCATTGTTCATCCTTTTAGAGGTAGTGTTTTCCCAACAAAAATTAACTAGCAAAATGACATATTTCATCAAAATTTCTTATATGATAGACATATTCGTAAATGTGACTAACACATAAATTTTAGGATAATTTTTACAGCATTGTTTTTCAAGTTCCAAGTTCAATTGGTTTGGCACACAGAATATCTAAGAATTTAGACTCGAAACGAAACAGCCAAAAATAAAAACAAAAATTCCTTTTAGAAAAAATGAAGTTTTTTAGCTCTTAAAAAGAGAACACATGTTTATATTTACTTTGCTTGAAAAACATCATGCCCATATTTTTCTTAAAATAAAGTGTTCTTCTCCGTCTGGGTGATATGTAAATTAGAATATTAAAGTGATTATGGATTCAACTGAACGAATGGATCGTTTGAATTCATAATCAGTTGCATCCATTTTTTTCTTCACTTTTTCTTCTTTACTTTTTCTTTCTGCATATATTAGTTTATACATCAATACAAAAGCTAGACTGATTTAATTTGTTAAATTTTTCCTCCATTTGTAAAAAAATTTTCCTCCATTTGTAACAACAGCATGTCAGAACATGCTATTGTTTTGGGATGACGTTTTTTACCTTCAACTTAAATCCATAGGCGAAAAATAAATATTTTATCATCTGCACGAGCATCTCAAGAAAATCAGATTTTAATAACACGTTGCTATCCCATTTACAAAAGCTCTGATTTTTAAAAAATAAGTTCATGGCTAGAGCAAATAAAAAATTAAAATTTTGAGCATGTGATGATATGAAATGAAATAAATAGGAAATGTGATATATTTTTTAAACAGTAAATGCGAGACAAAGTTTTTTTGGATAGTTTGCAATACTCAAAGGACTCATTCAATGAAACAATTAAACTGAATAAAAAATATAATTTAACTTGCACAATCAAGTGGTGCTCGGCCGTTCAAGAAATGATGTTCTTACATGATACATTGAAATATGCATAGCAGATTTCATTTTAATCTTTATTTTAATTTAATTTTATTTTTTGATCAGATTGAAAAATTAGAATTTTATTGAATTAATTACTATAAATTGTTGCCAGGGGCAATTAAAAATCGTATATATTACGAAATAAAAGCCGAAATAAGAATCTCATTTCTGAAGTTAATGTCAAAAGGAAGACATTTTGCACATTCTTTTTAATTTTCTCATATACAAAGTTCCGTAATCACCAACAAATTCGAAATCGGAATGAATTTCCCCATATCCGTTATCCCCTAATCTTAAAAATACATTTTTTGAATTATGACTGCCGTTTTCAGAACACAATAACTCAAAAATACTTTGAGATAAAAGAAAAAAATTATATATAATGGAACTCCAAATTTGTGTTAATCCAAATTTTGAACTAAATTCACTCGGTAAAAGTCTAACTGTATAAATATCAGTTATCCCAAAAACTAAAGAGTTTAATATATAAACTGCTAAATAATACAGCAATTTTCGTATTGTATATACACATATATACACATACATACACACGCATACATATTATATATATATATATATATATATATATATATATATATATATATATATAGAGAGAGAGAGAGAGAGAGAGAGAGAGAGAGAGAGAGAGAAATGGTTATTTTTAATAGAGTTATTATCATATGGACGTTCAAAATATATTTATTTACTTCATACTCAAATAAAATGGCCATCAAAAGTAATATTTGCTCCTTTAATAACATGTTTTTATCTTTTGATAATTTTATTTTATTTAGATTTCTTTCTATTTTCAGATAAAAATTATTGAATCGTATATCGATGCAGAAATTGGATTCTCATCTTTTGATTTCGATAATTAAAATCCTCCAGTCGAGCTGAAATTGGTTAAAGAAAAGATAAACAGTTTTGTATCTAATTAGCAAACAAATTCTTCGACGATTCGTTGATTTCTCCATGTTCGATAATGAAGTCGGGCATCAAAAAGGGTTTTTTTTAAATTAAAAAAATCATTATTACACGAAGAAGAAAAATTTCTCTACTCGAAATATGATCATCTGATTACAGAAATTTTCTAATTGGATTCACAATTATTTTCGTTTAAGGTGAAAAACATCATCAGGATCAAAGTTTCATTTTCCCATTAAAATCCAATTTTCTTTTTTCTGGTTTCTTTGAAAGTAATTTGAAACTTAATAAGTTGTGTATTTTTTTCTTAAGAACAGTTCAAAAGAATGATACAAACATTTAAATTAGGATTTAATTAGGAAATCCAATATCATTTATCGCAATATATACTAGCTTTATAGTCTAAACTTTTATATTATTTCACTCAAAGTTGCCTAATTAGGTTTTGAGAATTCAATAACAAAGCTTTTTACCTCCAACCGTTGCACTAGAATTGAGTAATACAAAAACAAATCTACAAATTACTAAAACGCTGGATCATCCGATTCTTTTAATTTCGTAAAATAAGATATTTCATTATTTCAACACAATTTAATACGTTTAAATAAGGCAAACCAATATCTTAACAACATAGACATACGCGTATGATTATATTTTTAAATGAAAAACTTGAATGTTTATATCGAACACAAAAATGACGTCACTGGTTTTACAAAGTAGTAGCTGAAGTTTTTTAGGATAAGAAAATCTGGCGTCGAGTTGCATCTAATTTCGCTCACGTCGCAACATCTGCCATTAAATAATTCTAATTTTTTGTCGTGGTAAAGTCCCACTGGTCTTACTTACTTTAGATCCTTTTTTCAGATTATTGAAATTCAAACTATATACAATTTAATGTATTTCACAATTACACTAGACAGAGGGAGAATAGGAATTCGTATATTAAAGTCTCTTTTGAATATTGTTACAAACCTGTAATTTTCCTTGCCATCACGAATATTGTTATTACCAGAAAAACTGAGTGAAAATCATCCATATTGGATGCTGATCTTGTGCCCAGCAAGTAAATCTTGAGTTTGGTGACCATTTGGTGACTTGGCGATGATTTTGGCAACAAAATGGTAATTACTAGAAACTTGAAGAATTTTCACGATCCATCCAATAGAAACCAAGATATGCCCTGATTGGCCTAGAAGATTCTTGTCCCGCCTCCTGAGAGCTATAAAAGGCTTGCAGCGTCAAGCTGAAAGGCGAATGGTGTGTCTGGAAATTGAATTGATCGGTGATCAAACCAATGGCGGAATAGTTAGACGCAAAACACCATCCTGTGGATCTCAAGCGAGTTATAAACAGAACTGCTGTAAACTGGGTCCTGTTCTCTTTTTAGTTCTGTGTTCGTCTCGTCTGTACATATTCGTCGCCTTAGTTTTAGAGTCTTCGTGTAAATAAACGTCGTTGTTTTCTACTCATGCCTGCTGATTCTATCCTCACAACATGCATACCCACTATATAAACGTATTCGCCGGTGGATAATTTGTAACAATATCAACTTTCTGTGAAAAAATAAATAAATTTTTATTAAGACAAAGATTGTCAATTAGTACTTTTAGATCAAATCCTCATAGAATGAGATTTTGTTAGTTTTCACTCTCATTCGTATTTTCGTTTGGGTTAATAGTTTGAGTCAAAATCATAGCAGTCTATGCATAATGATTTTTACATTATATAATTTGGTGAGATAATTTATAGAAGAGAAGTTAGCTTAAAACATAAAATATTAAAAAAGTAAAAAATTTTCTTAAAACTTATAGCCTGAAGGAAGCTTTTTATTATAAATTTAGCAAAGGCTTAATGAAAGATTTGGTGCAATAATAATACTTAACTTTCATTACAATATTAAAGCCCTATATTGGAAAAGCATTCACAATTAATGCTGCATCAAAACTTATATTTATATAAAAAAATCAAAGCACACGACACAGCAATTATTCTGATTACTTACCGAATGTCAACAGTCAAAAATAAACAGCCCTACATACGAACGTTAATGGAACTTCAAAACGTAATTAGAAGCGTTGGAAAGAGGGATCACCGTGTCACCGAAATATTTATTAAACCGGAGAGAAAACTATGTAAAATGAATCAAAATGATAGAAATAGGTGTAAAAGAGAAATTTAATTAAAGATATTGTAGGTGATTAGCGGATAGCGCTAGGCCCGAAAACCCAATCTTATAGTTAGTAGCCGAGTATCATACCGATCAAGGATAGGGGCCCTTCAGCTCGAAGGATATTAATTGGCTTATATAGATATCACCACAGAGTATCCCCCCCGGTGAGTTTGCGAACGATACTTATGTGAAGTGTTGGTGGTGATGTTAACAACTTGCCTTATTTAATGCGCGTCTAGGTCATTGAGTCGCCGATAGAGGGCGCCACGACAGTTGAATGAAGCTACGTGCGATGGTTGCGTTTATCCAAGGTCTGTCGCCGGGTTACCATTGTAGGATGATTAGCGGATTGCGCTAGGCCCGAACTCCGAATCTTATGGTTAGTAGCCGAGTATCATACTGATCAAGCAAAAGGGGCCCTTCAGCTCGAAGGATATTAATTGGCTTATATAGCAATCACCACAATAACAAGACTGTTATAGAGACTTCAGTAGGCATGTTATTATTTCATAAATAGAGCAATCTGATACATTGCAGCAAAAATTATTACAGCTTTTGAGAAAAAAAACATTTTAATAAGACGTCTTACTGATTTAAGAAATATTGTTGGTTGGTTAACACTGATCATTGAAACTTCAACTGTGAACTTACTCAACTTAATGGGCACAGCCATTTGGAAGAAATGAACTAAATATACTAGCCGAAACATTTTTATTCAACTAAAATTGAAAACATATAACAAGAATAGTAAAAAAAAAAACCACATTATTTTTGTCGAACATTATCACAGATCTAGTCCCGAATACAAAATATACAAAAGTTCTGTGCAGTTAGGTATAAAAATATTTCATTTCATGTCTTAAAAATCGATAAACACAAATACGGATCTCTTGGAGTTGATTTCCATACAATTAATCATTATTCATAAATTCCAAGACGTTCACATTCTCTCATACATAACATAAATGCGTGTTATTAAAATACAATATATACAAAATAACTTATTCATTAATGGGAATGAAGACTCACATGATATAAGTACTAATTTGATTCAAATTCGCATGGACTAAATTCAAAAAGAAATTCAATTACATGCAAAAATAATTCACATAAAAATGTAAGCAAATGTAGTAACACTTGTTTCCTAATTGCCTAAGTACGGTTTGTTCAATTATCTATTTAAATATGGATATTTCTATTCAATAAAAACTAACTGGAAATGAAGAATGCTAGTATTTATAAAAATTGGGTCATAAAAAATTCGCCTGGCAGAAAATATAAAATCGACAACAACAAAAGTCAGGAGGCATAAAAATGTGAAGCTATTGCATTATTCATCGGATATTTTTAACATTCTGTTTGCAGTCTAAACAATGCATGTAGTTCTTCGTGAAAATGAATTTTTTTCAATATTGTCTGGATGAAAGTTGTTTTAATTGATAAAACTATATTTCAGAATAAATGTTTAATTGGATATTAAAAATTGTTATGAGTAAGTTCCCATTACAAACAATTCAAATATAAAAATCAGTATAAATAATTAAATGTAACAAGTCTCTTAATGAAAATGTATTCGTTCGTAATTTGTATTTAAATTATATTATCGCGAAAAGACTTAAAGGTTTATTTAAAAAACTTTATCATGAATATTATCAACATTTTTTATTAATCAGGTTTTAAAAAAATCAGAAAACCGAAATAAATAATGCATTTTGTTTTCAAATAACAGCAATTGACTGAAACTTCAAAATCATAATCACAATTAGAAATCGTTAGTTTTTGAGGAGACCGGTAATTGAAAACTAATATCCCTTTTAATGATTTAGTGTTCGATATTACAAAATGTACGAATGTATATTAAACTTACCACAGAAAGCCAAAGCAGCTCCAATTCATTGCACAAGAGAATGTTAAAAAACAAATTAAATCAATTATAAAAAATGAATAAATCCAATATTAGCATTTTTTTCTGCCATATTTCTGTAAAGTAACTACATCTCGAAATGATTTTCAAACTTCACAAAGTTATTCAAAAAATTGAGCAGATAAGAAATTTTTATGGTAATATAGATAAAATAACTTGATGTTTCGTCGCATATGTAATAATTTCTCCAGTTGTGTTCCATTGAACATCATCAACCGTAAGATAATCTTTCTATTAATTATTTAAGATTTATACATCATTCTCTAAGCATAAATCTTAAATACTCTTAAATATCCAATTAGTGAAATTAGAGCCTCAATACGACGAATAATTTTTGTACTAAAAGTTTTTTTATAATTGCAGTCTTAGATGCCTTGGGATAGATAATGATTTTCACATCCTAACTTGAACTGTTTCTAACATTATGTGGACTGATAGTAACTTTGATTTAAAAGAATTTGTCTTCCAGCTTTCTAAAAGGAATTTTTTTTGTCATCTTACTATTCTTAAAATTATTGCATTTATAATCGGCTCAAATGTTTGAATAACTTAATGCATTAAAGTTCGTTTTCAATTGTATATCTATTATCAAGGGAAAATAAAATTCTTCTTTCCAATTAGAAAATTTTAAATCGAAAAAGATGAGTCCCAATAAATAGCAATAAAAAAATGGTTAATAAATTTCTACAAAAAGGTAATCAAATGATGAGAGGTCCTATTAGTTCTGCTGTAATTAGTTGTGCTGTTCCATTAATTAATACATCTTTTTTGTGTTCTTTCACTAGTTCATCACAAAACAAAAATGGCACGTGAGT
This sequence comes from Argiope argentata, assembly GCA_026289955.1. Taxonomy (NCBI): domain Eukaryota; kingdom Metazoa; phylum Arthropoda; class Arachnida; order Araneae; family Araneidae; genus Argiope; species Argiope argentata. Next base: position 678,330 of record JAOUZG010016644.1, on the reverse strand, counting down.
GTCCACATAAATACAGCTATGCATTCATTCTAATACATTGAGGAACACAACAAGCAGCTGTAATGGAAGTCCACTAAAACACACACACAATAATAAAAAATAATAATAATAAAGCTCGCGGAAAGGGCTGCTAGTTGAAAGAGAGCAGCTGACTAAAAACACCACTGCAGTTAAGTGCCGATACCACTCAGGCACGGTTACAGTTCGTGATTGACCCCAGGTGAAAGACAATTAGAGTGATGGATTGGACAGCATCCGCTCGCTCCGAGATGAGGAAGATGAAAGAGCATCATATTCCGGACTCGGCGATTCCTTCGTCATCTAGAACAGAGAGAAAGGATTAGTGTTTCCTCGAAAAGAAAACTTTTGTTTTCGGTATTTGGAGGGGAGGTCACGTTTTGCCGAAAACAATTTAGGGACATCCACTCTCACGAAATGAAGGGGATATAAGTGAAAATGAAAGTTTATTATTGCTGTAGAAAGGAAAGTTATGATCTCCGTGATGACGTCGGCAGAGAGATGGATATTGTTCATCGCAAAAAAAGTTTCAGGTGGACAGAAAAATGCCCTTAAATATTAATGGAAGTTACTAATTAATGATTTGAAATTAAATATTAAACAGAGAAAAATAATAGAGATAGAAAAACATTTCAAGATTTCTTCTCTACACATTATGAAAATAGAAAATAATAAAGATATTAGTAATAATAAATAAATAAAACTAAAAAATTTTAAAAAAACCAATGTTCCTAACAATATAAATTTATAATTTGGGGAAAATTCTCTATATCGTGCTTTCTCAGGATCGTTTTTTAAATACTTTTAACTAATTTCAGGAATTTATAGTTATACAATATATTCAATCCAAAAACAATACGAATTTCACACTTGTAAATATATCTTGAGCGTTTAATATTTATTTTGTAGAATTTTTTGTTTAGAAAATTTATTATTACAATTATGCATTCCAAAGCATACAATATTTTAAAGATAATCTTTAAGACTTTGTTAATTAAACGTATCCAGTATTTGGATTAACAAATGCAAATTGCTTATAGTAAAACGAGTCATTACAACTGATGATTTAGTAAATATTAGTGCTGATATGTTGAACGAAAGTAATTAACTGCCGTTGATATTTTGAATTATATTTTGTAATATATAGTTTATGTTTAAACTCTTAGCACATAATAAATGCCAATATTGCATGCTAAGAATATACTTGGCTATAAAAAAATATAAAGCTGGCTCGAAGCGAATATTAATTGAGTTTAAATCCGTGTGAGAACATAATGCTGTTTTGGCTATGGGGTTTTGTGGTGTATCAAAAAAAATTAGGCAAGAAATATTCGTTTTATCATTTTTAGATAGCAAGTCACCAGACCCACGACATTTGAGGTTTGTTTTGCCAGTATTGTTTGAGATATTTAATTAAATTTATTATCATTTGCTTTTTGTTTGTTTTTTCTATGAAATGACGTCATCTTCCAGTTTGTTTACGATTTCTTACTTTTAAATAATGAATCTCGCGCTCAAAAGATTATCATTTTTTTTGGGGGGGGCATTCTTCGTTAATTTTAATTGTCGCGCTTTTGTAAAACGCGACTTATATTTATTCTTTAATGATATTATTAGCACACTCTTATGGTATTTCTCTAAATAGTGAAAAAATTAGAATATAATTTTAATATTAATATGCATTACGTTCATTGGATTTTACCGCATATACAATAGCTCCCAGTAATAGTGAACTTATCATCGAAATTACTGGGTGTTTTCTTTTAATCTCAAAATCGGTCGATCTCCAAAACTTTGTTTGCCAGCTAGCAAAATTAAAAATTAAAGTTTTTAAAAAATTATCATTAGAGAGAAAGAGAGAGAGAGTCTCGTAATTTTTTCAAACCCGTATAAACTGGTCAAATAATTTAATTAAGAAAAATAATCTCTTAAAAAATAATAAAGTTCTCACATGATAACTTGAAATTTGCAACCGTAGATTTCATTTAAATTTTTTTCATTGCACTTATTACATCTGAAACTGAAATATATATAATATATATATTGAACTGGAGTTACTTTTAAAAGTTATTTATTTATTCATCAACATACTGCTTTCGCTTTGGTCGACACAACGATAGGAGATCGCACGTGCATTTTTTCAGAGCACAGAAAATACGTGTATATCTCGAAATGCGATGTGATCAAAGTTTGAGAAATTACTCATCCAAATACCTACCACTCTATTTGCAATATCGCTTTTCCTTTTTATATTATAGCTCATTTTTCTTGCCGGAAATGTAACGTCACATTTTTCATTTTTCTCACGAATTATTTATTGTACAGATATGGTTATTCACACATTTTTTATGCATTGAAAGTGATAAATATTTTTCTATGCACTTTGAGGCATCACACTGTATATATTTGAATTTTGTACATGCAATAAATTAAAAAAAAGTTATTTGGTGTAATACTAATCAATTATTTATACGATGATTTATAATCAGCAGCTTTGTTTAAGTAAAAGTGTAAAATTTACTTCTTATTAAATGTTTTTATATACATACATTAATTTTTAAAGCAGAATAAAAAATAGTTTATTAAAAACAGATATAAAATAATTAATTAACCTTTTGCACTCGGATGGTAACTCTCACTCACTATTTAAGAAGGTGCATCATTTAGACGTTTTATTAATGTTTTTCAATTTTGATTGTTAAAAACGCCTATAGAATGGTATAAAGATGCAAATTAATTTTTCGGGAAAATTCATCTTGAAACAATCATATAAATTTTTATTTTTCGGAAAAATAAACAAACCCTTATATTAGGTAAATATTTCACTTTGGATTATTATACATTTCCGAGTGCAAAAGATTCATTTATAAACTAAGAAACAGTTTTTAAATTCTTAAAGTCAAAAATTACGTTTGCATTAGTTGGCAGCATTTTAAATGCTTCAAAGCAATACAAAATAAATTAGTACGGTTAATTGAACAGTATAAAAAGACAATTCATTCATATAATCGTAGTAGATTCTTCATAATTATAATTAATATAATTTTTAAATTATGTTTTCGCTGAAAAAAGTGTACCAAAAATAAAATAAAAACGCTCATTTACACTTTCTTAAAATAAATTCACAGTTTATAAAAATTTATCAATGAGATATATAATTTGTTTATGAGAAGAAAAAACACAAAATAAATTCACAATTTATGACGAATTTTCGGGATGCAACAGCCGATATGTATTTTTGTTATTGCAGCAGAAGCAATTACTCTGAGGTCAATTTCACTACATGAACAAGCAGGTAATTTTGCGTTTAAAAATCACTTCTCTTGATTACTTTGAAAATAGTTAAAAGTTTTGTAGTAGATATTAGTCTACATTTAATGGAAAAGAATTGGGGGGGGGGGGGTTGCATGCATACTTGTTATGCCGCAATGCCAAGCTTTCGATTTCATGCTTTCACAAACATCAGGCAACTCGTCATGCATGTTATTTGCCGTTGAAGATATTTACCACACCAAAGTCTTCCCAAGCGTGTGCAATGCGAATCAGGTACAGTTGCAGTGAAGAAACTGAGGTCTCTTTACGCCTTATTCCCGATGTCTCCGTTTGATAGGCTGACAGAGAGTTTAGCTGAGGATGGAAGCGATCCTTCAAGCAATACCACAATACCAATGATAGAAAGAAATAGAAAGAAGTCTTCAGTAAAGGCCATCACCAAACCCTAGTGAAATCATGCATTAACACTTTGACTGCCATGGCTATCATATGTGAGAGCCAGTGATGTTTCCATTGGGACTCTGGCTATCAAATCTGATGACCATGGTGTTTCAACACTTTAAGCCTAGCCTATCAAAAACGATATCAGTTACATGAAAATCATATTGGAGTTTGATTGTTGAGCCTCCTACGATGTGTTAGGTAGACGTGGCTTGTGCAAATTGATATATGGGCCAATTCTAGGAGCTAAGTTTTGTGGAAAATGAAATATTTTTAACATGCAACAGAAAAAAGATGTATATACACTGAAGTGACAAAAGTCATGGGATGACTGTTAATATCGTGTCGGTCCTCCTTTTGCGCGGCGAAGTGCAACAACTCGACGTGTCATGGAGTACACAAGTCGTTGGAAGTCCTCTGCAGGAATATTGATTCATGCTGTCTGTATAGACGTCCATAATTGTGAAAGTGTGGATGGTGCAGGAGTTTGGGCACGAACGGACCTTTCGATGATGTCCCATAAATGCTCGATGGGATTCATATCGGGCGATCTAGGAGGCCAGATCATGCGCTGGAATTGTCCGGAAAGTTCTTCAAACCAATCGCGAACAGTTCCGGCCCGGTGCATGGCGCATTGTCATCCATAAAAATCCCATCGTTGTGTGGGTACGTGAAGTCCATGAATGGCTGCAAGTGATCTGCAAGCAGCTGAACATAACCATTTCCAGTCAATGATCGGTTCAGTTGCAACCTGTTCACATGAATAACTTGAAAACAAATGTAAGCTCTGGAAAACGAACTGCGCATTTATACTTTTTCGCTGCGATACTACTGCCATCTGTATATTTGCATATTGCTATCCCATGACTTTTGTCACTTCAGTGTATAAATATAGAGAGAGAGTATGTGATAAACATATATGCAGTATGTGATAATAAATACATATATTTATAGTTTGTGAAAAAAAATATAAATACAGTTTGCTATTTCCTTAATTTGGAATAAAGTTACATTCAGTATTTGGCATTGAAGCATCTTAAGACACAATTTAGGCTGGTCAGGACAATTGTCACAGTATGTGGAAGTTAGCTTTGCTTTTTTTTCTGGCCAGTTGACCCCACGCTATCTTAGAAATGTTGATATAGCATGTATGACATTTACGTCACAACTTTTTACCATTTTCATGGACCCTATCAATCAAGTTGTGCGTGTTTTAAAAACTTTTTTGCGCATCAAAATCGGGATTTATATCTATACCAAGCAGCTGAAAAACAAAGCTCTCCTTAAACTTAAGATTTTTCAATTTTGAATTTGTTACATGTCGATATGCAACCCATGCTTTAACTACTGCAAATCCTAACAGTTCTAATCCTAGTTTTCTGTACCATTCAACACCTTTTCTTAGTGTTGTGGCATAAGCACCCATCTGATCCCTCATTGAAGAACTCGCACTAACTTTCGTGGGGTGATTTGGCTATCCTTTTTTGTAGCCAGGATGAAAATCTCCCCATGTGTTGCAAAATGAGTCAGATTGAAAAATATTGCTTTCATATATAATTTCATGTTGAAAAAAAATACAAATTATACAAAGAAAAATTGGCCCCGTGGTGAACATTTGCAATTTTGGCTTGGCAGTCAAAGTGTCAAAGATATATATATTTTTTTATTTTGCAAAGAATAGATAATTTAAATCTTACTCGGGATCTTGTAATGATATTTCACTCTAAAACAAACATTGCCTGGAGAATCAAAATCATGTCATGGTTTCCTAATAATAAATTTAGATCCTTGCCAGCTTATGGAAATATTTAAATCATTAGCCATTATTTCCAAAGTACTGTTCATAATGACCAGTAGAGGATTTAGTCATTAAGCGGACTTTGGCAGCGCACATTAAGTAGTTCTGATTTTAATGAATGAGTCAATTTATCCTCGTATTTAATCGCATCTTTAACTTAACCTCTTATGCTGCGAAGAGCTATGCATATCAAAGAGCTATGAACTATACATGTTTCTGACAATTAATTTATAGAGCTGAAAATTAGCGAACTTGTTTATACTTTATTTTTTAGCAATTTTGTGATATTATGTGTTTCTAATTTTAGGACGTATGATTAAGTGACCTCCATGTTTGTAAACAACATTAACTTCGCGAAAGTTCAACATTTAATAATATTGCGATCACCATTTAAATGCACTTAAAACAGAGGAACTTGATCACTTATGAAACAAAGTATTGGTTTATATTGTAATTTATATTATTGTACAAGTTTATTCATTAGAATACTACAGTAATAGCCTCTTCTTACTAGACTTGTTTGCTGCCTGACTCTGGCACTTAAGCAGATTAAAACATTACTGGGTTGTTGTTGTTACTTATGGCACTTGCCATGGACAAGCCCCGCTGATACATCAGCAGATTTTAAGCTGGAGATATACGTCTCTTGTTTCACAAGTATCGCCATTTAGAGCCAAGAGTACGACTTAGCTACACACGCGCCACAACCCTTTTTAGGGGGCGGACTACATTCATGCAAATTCATTCATTCATGATCGTAATTTAGACCTGGAACAGAAAGCGATCACCCAGTACCCCCAGTGGTATTACTCTCGACATGGAGGACTTTGCGACCACGACAGATTTAACGAGCGCCAGCCGACACACAATCGGGGAACCTTTTAGCCGGTGAGTTTCGAACTGGCAACCTATGGAGAACGAGTCCGACGCTCTACCAACCAGGCTATCCCCGGCCGATTTACAATCGCATTTATCAATACATTATTCGATTTATAATCGCTGACGACTGTCATCGCGCTTGCCCATGGCAAGTGCCTATGTAACAAAAAAAAAACAACTAATAAAAATGGCGTACAAACGATTTGCATGTCATAGAAATATCATCGAAAAAGCGAAACAGCCATCTTAAAGAAAGGAAAGGAATTTTAAATTCTATCCATTTTACATACTTTAGAATTCATTTTGGAGCGAAAGTCTATTTTTTTATTACAAAAATGTCCCTAGAATGAAATTAGAAACATTAAATTTGTAACGTAGTCTTAAAAAAATTATCAATTTTCTCCAACAATAAAAGCTATTAAATTGAAACAAAAAGAAACAGTAAAAACAACAACAACTGGAAGAGTAAAAATGTTATTTGAAAAAGAAAATGGATGAGCAGAATTCCTGTTCCGTGCCCGGATAATTTCAAGCTCGAAAATAGACTTCGCTGAAAGTTTCCAATACTATATCGACTAATATATATTTATCCCTTGAATTTAACCGTCCTGACTCAGGTGTGGTGTTACAAATGAGAGAGGAGGTTCCAACTCTATTTTCATCCTTGTTATTTGACTGCTGTTCGGAATTACGAGATTCGCCGAAAGTTAGCTCCTAAATAACTTCCAAACATGTGCTTCATCTACTTAATGAATAATTAAAAGTTTAATTAAAGTGAAATTATCTGTTGCAATTTTTTACCTAATTAAGAATTTTTAGTACTTACGTATTATACCGTCTTCGCCAACGATTTAGTAACTCATTGGCGCCGGATTTAAATTTGGCGATAAAGATCAACGGATTACACCATTGCCGGATTGCCATAAATGGAGGTTTAGCGACTCATTGGCGACGACTTCAAATTTTGCGATTAAGTTGGACGGTATAATACGTAAGTACCAAATTTTTCACATCATCGACCAGAGGTCAATTTTTATTAACAGAATGTTATACTTGAATCTATCAGCATTACTGTTGAATAATTCAGTTTTGTTTGATAAATACATAATTTACATTAACATTTCATGATAATAGGGCCAAGTTTGGTCGAGAGCACTTTTGGATTTTAAATAACAGCTAAACTCACCATCGTATCCCTGGTTATCGTGTGCTTCTGGTCTCCCGAGTTCCAAGACTTCCTCTTTCTTTTCCAAGACGCATAGCAAGCATTGATGTATACAAATGTATTGTTGCTGAAATGGATATCATTATAATCAATAAAAAAGGGGTGATGTATGATATCTCTTCAATATTTTTTTAACAATTTCAGTCTAACTTAATCGATTATGCCATAACTTAACTTTATGAAATTGTCGATGATGAAACAGTTAAATCCTTATTTTTATGTCGTGTAAAATAACAAGTTTTTGATGAGATCGAGCGAATATTTCTTACATTAATATTTAGAGTAAATTCTGATTGAAAATAAATTGTAGATATGGCTTTAAATAATATTTCATGAATTCACTGGTTCAAAATTATTTTAGAAATGCATTTAAGGATATGGCAATCTTTCTTTTAATCTTAATGATCAAAATATTGGACGTTTTCATAAATGAATCCAAATTTTAATAAAAGATATTAATCATAATACAACAAGGATAATAAAAAATAAATATACTAAGCAGATTTGAAATATTGATATGACATAAAATAAAATCATTCAATATTTTATAAAACTGATGTAATTGCATGTATTAATATAAAATAAAATAACATTATGCCAATGTTTTACAGAATTTTACACTGAACAACATAATACATTATAAAGATAATATAATGCAATATTTTGTCCCTGTAACTAAATAATGCATAATGTATTATGCTGTACATTGTTTTGCGTTATTGTACAATTTAAAATATTGTAAAAATAATGTATTACATTGTGCAGTATTTTACGATATCCTACAACAAAACATATTGTAAAAATAATATCTTATGCAATGTTTTACGATATTGTACAACATAATACATTATAAAAATAACGTATTGTGAATATAATACATTGCACATTGCATTGTGATTATATTCCGTTGTGCATAATATAATTTAAAAATAATGTATTTAATACGATATTGTACAACATAATACATTGTACAGATAATGTGTTATGTTGCACAGTGTTTTATAATATTTTACAACACATTGCATTTGCATTGTATACGAAGGTAGCAATCCTGTAGTATAATATACAGGACATGCTGTAGTACATCCTTACATCTTGTAGTATAATATTGTACAATATTGTGCGATATTGTATGATATTAAACAATATTGCGAATATTGATCAATATTGTGCAATATTTGTGTGCTACTAGGGATACTAATGTATTATGTTGTGGAATGCTTCACGTTATTGTACAATATAATGAATTATCTTGTTATATTTGGAAAGAGTTCAAGTAAGTCAGTACCTCGTTCTGCACCATCCACACCCGCTCCTTCCTCATCTCGTAAACGATGCCGAAAATGTCGACGTAGTCGTGCTTCTGGAGGTGCTGCAACACCCTGTCGAGTGCTATGAAAGTGCCCGATCGGCCCACCCCGGCACTGCAATAATGCAAAAGTGATAAAATGAAATAGTAATTTAAAATGCATATACATTTTTGGGATAACCTAAAGATTGATTCATGTGATAACTAATTAAATATAAAAATAAAATAATAGCAATCATACCTCTTAAAGAAAAAAAAAGAATATTAATTGTAATATTAAAGTTTAATGTTTATATGAATCATATAATCATAATTTAATAAATAAATATAATCATAATTAATATATGATAAATTAATATAAAAATAATTTGAGGTATAATGTTTATATGAATAATATAATCATATAAATGTATCTTACATTAATATTTCGATACTTACGTATTATACCGTCTTCGCCAACGATCGCCAACGGTTTAGAGACTCATTGGCAACCGATTTAAGTTTGGCGATAAAGATCAACGGATTACTGACTTACCGTTAGGAGAAAAACCCTGAACATGGTTGTCTTAGGTAGACGAGTCCAAGTAAAGAGGGAAGTAGGCATTGGAACAGGCCACAACATTTGGCTGACTAAGCGCGCTTCATCAGGCGAAAAATTCATTTCGCTTGTGCTCAAGCAGATATATTTATATGACAGTTAAACAAAATTAAATTGTAAGCAAACTTAAAAGTTCTTTATTATTTGAGTTTTAAAATAATGTCTTGAATGAAGAGGCCTTCAACTATATTTCTTCAACTGCTTTAGTATTGATTTTGAAAAACCTGCGGCTGCCGTTAATTAAATAAAAACCATTGGATAATAACGAAATAGTTTGATATTTTCTTGAAGATTCATCTGCTTTTCAGAGTGTAAAACTGAAGTTCATACATAAAATACCCAGTTATGATTTTTTCACCAATACATCCTTTTACTGATGACTATATGTTTTCAATGGGACTCAAATCGCAATGATAAAGAGGCAGTCTTTCAATTTCATGCTCTACTTCTAATAAAATTTGGTCCACCCGTTCCAAAAAAATCATATAATATGAGAGTCAGGTATGGATCGAAGTACAAAGCAAAATGAGGCTTCTAAATGGCGATTTTTCTAACGATAATGATTCTTCAAACCAGTTCTTTTGACGCCAAATAGAATACAGTCCTTTCCGTCACCCCCAAAATGTAATAGAATGTCTCGTTTGTAAGGCGACGGATTCCTACTTTTAGGGTTACTAGGGTTTTTCTCCTGACGGTAGGACATTACATCATTGCCGGATTGCCATGGTTGGTGGTTTAGTAACTCATTGGCGACGGCTTCAAATTTGGCGATAAAAATGAACGGTATAATACGTAAGTATCCATATTTCATTTACAAATAATTTTTCTCTTATTTAAATCTTCCTTATCGTTTATTTTACCTCAGATGTTTTTTATTTAATTAATGCTATCAATAATAAAATCATTTTTATATGCATAGCAAATAGCTAAAATATAGCTTTCATTCAGTTTGGACTACGAAAAATATGTATATTATTTATCATACTGGAATGTTGAAATCTATACTGATCAAAATAAATCTACTACGCATTTACCTCTAGATCATTGTCAGAAGGTGAAACTCTAATGAATTTATAAACTTTTTCAAAGAAGCAGAAAACTTAAAAACAATAATTAGTTTTTTAAAAAAATTATACAATAAAATAGTATTCAAAAATATGAAAGGAAAGCTAGAATCAGGAAAAGAAATTTAGAGATAAAGGAAATTTCTTAATTTCATGTCGGAATTTGCAAGCATGTTTATTATATGGACTTAAATATAAAATAATGCATAATGAGGTAATTTACATGCTATAACAATAGATATATAAAACCATATCAGGTACTTCGCGACAAAATATTTATAGAAAAATTCATAAATAAAATATAAGAGCAAGTATTTTTTTTATTTAAAAAATTATAAAAAGAAAAGTTCAAATTATAAACGCGAATCTCAAAGTTCTACAGTTTCTAACTAAGCAAGGCATATTATGTTTTTTTAATATTAAAAAAAACTGTTGAAGTTATTTGAAAAAAGGATGAATTTCATGTATTACATAAAATATAAAATTATGCGCTTATAGTTAAAAAAAAGCCTTTATAACGAATAATTTCGCCGAAAAATATGAGGCCTTAGAATGTATTAAATAATGTTATCATCAGATTTGCATGAAACATTTAGCTTTTTTTATTACATTTGAAATTCCCCGGACCTTCGCATGCCTTATTTTAATTTTTATTCTTAATATAAAAATTCAATAATCTTTTCTTTTATTCTATTCTTAATATAAAATCTTTAATATAAATTCTTTTATTCTATTCTTAATATAAAAATGTCTTCTAGTATAATTTTTGCATAAGAACCGATCTAATTTTATATTCCGTATTATTGAAGGTTCTTCTGCGAAGAAAAAATTTTTTTAATGCAATCTATAATTTTTCCTTTAGTGAAAGCTCTTTTTTTCAATTTTAGAACTGTGTAAGAGTAAAACTTTGTTCTTAATTAATGTGCTATCTGCGTGATGCACTTCCCCAATTCTTGAGTGGTGTAAGAGTGAAACCATGTTCTAAGTTAATACACTTTAATAAGAATGTTTTTTTCTTCTTCTAATTTTAAACCAGTTAATGTACTGCTTAAGGATATCATCGGATCTTGAACTACGTAAGAATGAAACCTGCTTTAAAATAACGTTTTGTGAGAGGATTATTTTCAAACTTTGAACCACGTAATAATGAAAGAGTATATTAAATGGCAAGGTGCGAACATTTTTTCAGACTTTTAGTAGCATATGCATGTTATTGCTCTTTAAGTTGTTCGACAGTATGAAGTATTTCATTAGTACTCAAACTGCGAAAAAATGAGCCATTTTCTCAATTCTGGAGTTGTGTGAGAAACCAAATTTGAAGTTGTTTTATTATAATATATATTATCTAATAACGTATTTCCTCAGTAATGCTCTATGTAAGGGTGATGCCATGTTGAATTAATTTGCTAAATGGAATATTTTCTAATCATGTTAAACCAAAACATGTAAAAAAAAGCGTCGTGTTATTGAGTATGTTATTTGTATCTCAAATTTTAAATTCATCTTCTGTTCAACCAAACTTCAATTTAATAAGATTTATACTAAAAATAATATATTATTTTCTTTCCAAGTGCATTGCTGGATATTTCAAAACATAATATAAAAATTAAAAACATTGTGTATATTTTTCTTCCCAATTTTCGAACTGTGAAAGGGGGAAACTGTGTTCTAAATTAATGCGTTATACGAGGATTTATTTCTTCATATTTTAAATCTAAGTAGATGAAATTGTGTTCAAAATTAATGAGCTCTACGGGGATTTATTACTTCATATTTAATCTATGTAAGTGAAATTGTGTTCAAAATTAATGAGCT
>JAOUZG010016644.1:629660-657940 GCA_026289955.1 Argiope argentata | reverse complement strand
ATATATATATATATATATATATATATATATATATATATATATCCGGAGGATTTCAGATAGGAGACCCACCGGTTCCGAATAACCTTTGTGTAAGCAGAATCGATCCATCGCTTCCGAACTTACTCCTGCTGGTGTGGTGTATAAGTTTGGAGAGTGAGTGACAGGTCATGTGTCATCCTCATTAAATGACCACGGTTCAAAATTACGAGATCATTTGTAGGCCATCCTTTCTTTATCAATCTCAAGAAGATCGCGAGAAAAAAATATTCAAGAACTACTAATATAAAAAACACAAGGAAAACGAACCGGAATGTAGTTGGCATTGATGTAGTCAGTGCCTTCCTCGTCGTCTGTGGGCATCAGTTTGATTCTGGAGTGATCGTAGGGAAGTATGTTGGTGAATCTGTTCTTGGGTCGATTCACGGGCAGGTCGGCCGCATTGCAAGCTCGTTCCCGCCCCACGTTCTTTAATAGTTCGAATTCCTCTGAGAAACGGAAGTCCGAGTCCGCTGCCATGATGCGGTAATGCTCGCCGAAATCTTTTAACTTCACGGGACGGCTGTAAAAAAAAACAGATGGATATTCAAAATGAAAGAAAGATAAAGTAAAGGATTATGTACATAATAAATCAGCCAGTTACTCAAAAGACATCTTAAAAGGAGTTGTAGTTGCTTGAATCCAATTAACTCTTATTTGAAGTCGCCATATATTTAAATGAGCTCGCTTCCCAATGGATCCTAACTATGAAGACTTAAAGCAAAACAACAGCACATGTGTTGAAACCGGCGAATCAAATTGTCGGAAGTTGAAATAGTCAGGAGTTTTATGTTTTCGAAATGACAGATATTCCAAATTTTTGTTAATTTAAGGTTAATAAGGGGTTTGAGGGGGGGGGGGGGTGCAGAAAAGTAGAAATTCTCGGGAATAGTTATATCACAGAAGTGTTTTTTTTTTAATTTTCCGCATCAATATAGATTTATAATACATTTTTAAACATCAAAATCTTGTAAAAAAAGAATTTTTTATATGCACATAATTTTCATGACAGAATTTATTATATACATGGAGCAAGGTAAATTCAAAATACTATATCTAAAAATAGAGATACATTATTATACAGAAGAGATATCAATTTTTGAATTTAAATCGCTAATTTCTGTTGTTTACATCTATTTTATTAAACAGAATATATTATCTCCATATTCTGTTGTTGTTGTTACTTATGGCATTTTTCTATGGACAAGCCCCCCGCTGATACAGCAGGAGATTTAAGCCGAAAGGAGCGTCTCTTATTTTTTCAAGCAGCGCCCAACTGGAGCCAAGAGTACGACTTAGCTACTCACTCACCACATTTGCTTTCACAGCCCCTTTTTAGAGGGGGGCACAGTCACACATCTCACAGATAGCACACAGAAGAACAATCATGCCCAAACCGGGACTTCCAGAACACGAGGAAGACGCGCTACCTCTGTGACAGAAAGCCGGCTCTTCATATTCTTTTTAATAAATACGGTTATACTGTCTGACGACAGATTGTAAAACTCTCCGCGCTTTTGCGCATGCGTTAGGGCGTGTTTAATCCTTCAAAATAGGGGTGAAAGGAAAGATGAAAGGAGGAGATGTTTACATTTAATAATGACTCGTGGTTCTATGAGAAGTAAACAATATAGATAATTAGTAATACAGAATGAAAAATGGGCTAATGCACAGTAATATATTTCAGAGCAATTATCATTTATTGTAAGGGGCATAAACATTTAATTATAAAGAATAAATGAAAAATTAATGTTCTTAAAATTTTAATTTTATTTTTAGAAAATGATAAGGATACTTTTTATATTAAAAAGAATTTTTTATATGTTATTGAATTTTTTTATTATATTTTATATTAACAACGATGGATAAACCAGAGTTTATTCTATTTATCATTGACGAACAGTTACATTTGTAAATACATAACATACATTATATTTATGGTGTTGTATAAATTCTTTTTTCAATAAAAAAAAATTTCTGTTGCCAACAGGCAAGTACAACAATCACAGCAATAAATCATTATTGTCCTAATATACAAATGAATTTGCATGCAAATGCAGGAATGCATATAAATACAACTAAAAATAAAAATATGCATATGATTGTTAATAAAATAGATATAAAAAATCAAATTATATAAATAAACATTTCTAGATGAATTATGAATGGTAATCGGCTAATCCATTCAAAAATCACAGAGCATTTAATGCAGAAGAAATATTCATTCTTTAATTTGCTATTTGAGAATCTATTCCAATATTATATAAAAACAATTTTAATGATGATGATGCCGTGTCCGCTTTTTACCACGAAAAGAAGGGTGCAGTAGCCTCTGAGGATATGGACCCCTGAGCTACCGAGGGCAGAAGCTCATATGAGGATGAAACACACGCTTGCACAGCCCCTTTTTACAGGGGGTGCATTCACACATCTCACAGATAGCACACAGAGGAACAACCATACCCAAATCGGGACTCCCAGAACACGAGGAAGATGTGCTACCTCTGTGCCAGAAAGCCGGGAAAACAATTTTAATCTACCTATATTATAATCTTCAAGTTTCGCCAATAGTGTTATTTAAATCGGAGCCAGTATGAATAAAATACTATATATATATACACACAAGACCGCTTTTTCTTTCAGTGTAAATTCAGAGCATAAAGATTATTTTGAGATTTTTTCCCTTTTCTGTATTTACGATCCTCAATTTATGAAATAAAATTATTTTGTTCGGCAACACTGACAATTCAGCTAAGAATTATTAAGCTTTTCTTCTTCTCTGGACTTAAAGTAAATTTATTAAATAGAGGGATGGAACTTTAAATGAACAGCAATTAGAGAAAATGCGATAAATCTAAAGTAGAATAACGTTGAAATATGTTTTTTTTCTGTTAATTGAAGCTATTTATTTCTACTGCGTCGTTATTTTCAGGTAAAGTTCAACTGCAATCATGTCGCAACTGCTTTTAAAAACAAAGACAAGCTTGTAAACAAGTTGGTGAACAACAAAGCTAGAGATAAATTGTTATCCCAGTTTTTATGTTAGAAATCAGTATAAAGCAAACAAATGGAGTTAACCTGTGTTTCTGTTTATCGGGAATCATAAGAAATCAACATATTTTGTTTAACTCTTTTTGCTATAGACTTGGGTGGAAGGTTAACTTGGTTTGCAGTTAAAAATCGGTGATTCATTGCTAAAAAAGCAGTGATATTTAGTGCAATCTGTCCACTGGTACAAATTAAATGGCATTTTAAAGTCACCACAAGTCATTCCACTATTATTATTTTAAGAAGCTATTGCATAAGTTTTCAAAGAATAGTAAAGATCCAGTGTGCAAAACAATTTTACAATGGATGTCGACAGCATATGCATTTTCTTATTTCTGTTATGTTTTTTTAGAGTCAGCATTCTAAAAAATTCTTGTTAAAAAAATATCATCTCAAAAATTATTTTACCAGCATGCACTATAAGTCAATAAATATATTACCATTAAAGTATATAATGCAGTTATTTTATAGAATGCCTAGTTATTCCATGAAATAACTGATCGTGTCCGCTAGAGTGTGTAATATGCTATTAATTTGACACTTTAACTAGTTATTCTATGAAATAACTGGGTATTCTATGAATTAACTAATGAGAGACAGTGAAAATGTAAAATAAACATTTTATCTAAAATGAAAAAACTAGGTATTCTATAAATAGACTAATTTAGGCAATTAAAATGACAAAGAAGCAATTTATTTAATTTATGCAGCGTATAAATGATATTTATGGAAACATACCATAAAATCATTAGTTACAACAAGGATTACTAAAATGACACTTGGAGTTACAAATAACGTTATTTCTAAAACAAAAACATTTTTTTGTTGACACACTGGGAACACGAACATTTTTTAGATCCCTGACCAGTACCTAAACTTTGAGGTGTATGATAAAGATTATTTTGCACTTTAACGGTCTGCAGATCGTTATTCTATGAAATAACTAGTTTAACCATGAAATACAAGAGAGTTTTACATTTTAACGGACACGATCAGTTATTTCATGGAATAACTAGGTATTCTATAAAATGACAGATTTGGAATATTATATATATATATATATATATATATATATATATATATTTCAAATGTGATATTGGCTTAGTAAAGATGGTCAAGTTATTGGTGCTATTTTTTTCTTTAAAAACCCGGATATAAATTGATAATTTCTTTGAAAAAATGAGCAGTAAAAAATTAAAAGAAACAATAGATTTACATTCCAATTCGTTCCCCGACTAACATACATGAAAATTTTTCAATCAGATAAAAATAATCATGAGAAATGAAGAGCTACCTAGTGATGACTTCGCTGTCCGCGATAGAAATGGCGTCGCCCTTGGCATGCTTGGCTTTTTTGGCGAAGGGGGCGAGCCGCCTTCTTCTCCAAAGCAGGGCCACCCCAACAGCCAGCACAAGAACGATCAAGGGCACGAGGATGCCGGCCAGCAGCGTCCGGTTGTCGGGCTCTGTTGGAAAAGAATAAACACATTCACAATTATTACATCATTATTAAGTATAAATCTTTCAAACATTTGTATTTATTTTTATTTTTATAAATAAGTGAATAAAAGATGTATTTATTCGTATTCTTTACTGCTAAAGCGAGAGAAAGTCACTTTTCAAATTGAACTTAGCAGGAAACCTTTTCAGCTTAATACACAGAGCATTTTTCAATCAAATAGTTTACACGCACTATAAAATTTAAAAATATTAAAACTATAAATTAGTATCTCATATATCTTATAACCAATCAACACAGTACTAAATAAAAAGATGTTATCTTAAATTTAAATGTTAATTTGGTGATTGAATGATAGCTTAGTAGCGAAGATCTGGAAATAGGCACTCCAAGAGAGTATAATCATTTTCACTTATTACTCGCACTATATTTACAAATAAATGATAAACTTTCACATTTTCCTCTATTATTTGTAGCCTGATTTATAAGATGATTAAAACTGAAAAAGATACACTAAAAAAGAAATTAATTATCTCTATTAAGTTGGTGGTAATGAGTTTTATATCTTGCTGCTAACTTTTCTTAAAATAATAGGGAAATATTAAACACGTTTTCATGTCAATATTTTGGCAACAGGAAAATGTTTAATGCAAAATATCTATCTAGAACATATTTCTAATATAAACTATAACAGAATGTGTAATTAAAATTTTAAAAACCGGATACGTTCTATACCTCATTAATTATGCTTGCAATTAATTATGTTATATATATACATATATACGGTTGATTATTGATGAGAATAAATTAAAAGACTCGATAGAGAATGTCCATTCAGCTATAGAAAGATACACAGAATCAAAAAAAATGTGAATAATTAAATATTAGGAAAATATACATTTCAAAGTCAAGCCATATAGAATGGGAAAAATTAATAAGATTAAAAGAGAGATCGTCATTAAAATTCCTTGTATAATTAATTAAACAATGGATAAAAATCTTAATTATTTATATATTGACTCTGGTAAGTATTTTAAAAATTCATTTCGCATTAAGTGAAATTTTTCATTTGGACGATGGCATTTAAATTAGATTACTCCCGACTTCAAATATGCAAACGTAATGTAATATTTATTAAAAATCCATCAGTTATACTTTGAATCAAATTATAGAAATTTACATTCAAAACAACTTCCTAAATTCCATTAATTTGGAATAAATAATTAGTTTGATAGAAATACCGCTTAAAAATATTTCTTAGACAAATGGTTATATTGTTAATGAAAGTTAAATATTAATTTCCAAGATATTTTTTAAATAATACAACTTTACGATTAATTTGTCAGTTTTTTATTCTAAATCTTTCTTTTGTAAGTGTAGAAGAATCATATGAACGTTGTCTTGTCGTCAAATATTTTAATAAAGAGTTTCAAGAAACAAAATTCCATCGAAAATAAAGGAATTTAAAGGATAGTCTCACAAAATGGAAATGAAAAGAGAATTTGAAATTTCAAGCAAAGATTGAAGAGAATTTGAAATTAACAATTGATTATTTTGCAATTTCATATTAATGCAAACTTACTGAGCGATGAATTATTAATATCAAATAAATGTATTATTCTTCTAAGTAAAACTAATAAACGAAATAAATTTAATAATAAGAAACTCAAAATAATTAATTCAATTTATTATTGGTATTTTTACAATAACGTGATACATCATTGATTGAAACGAAAATTCATTTTCATCTTTACTTCTTTGATTGGTTTAAAAGATAAACACGTTTTTTAGCCATGATATGCAAATAAAAAAATAAAAATAAGGTTTTATGTATCATGAATTTTTTAAAAGTCTGCAGAAAAACAGAATTTTATCTGTTTAAGGCGCAGGGAATGGAAAAAGATTTTCAAGCAGAAAAACAGGAAATTATTTACTTATTAATAACTATTTCTTAGAGGCTTTATTTCTACCGGAGTCTATTAATTTATTATACATTTATAGTTGATGAAAAATGCTAGAATATTTTTCTGATTTATTAATATTCAGTACTTAAATTTTCGTTTATTCGTTCTATGCATTTTAAATAATAAGACAGAAACTTAATTTATAATTAATGCATAGAGAAACAGGTCTTACGGCATCAAAAATGTTGGAAATATTTGATAGTATGCAGATCAAAAAATGTTAACTTTCAAACAGTGAAATATTTAGACTTATCTCAATTATTTATTTACTTATATTTACTTTGATCACTCTATTCCCTTCCTGGTGATGTTTTTGGATTAGTGATAAACCTGCATCATATCTCACAGAATATTTTAAATAAATTATAGAAAGAGAGTAAAAAGAACAAAATCATTTACAGATTATATATATCTCAAGTTTTTCTTTCTATCCTTTTTTGTTTATTTCAATTTTCTTTCTTTCTTTTCTCTTATTTCATTCTCTGTTAATTTTTATTTTGTGAATTCAACCATTTCTTTGATAATGGTTTTGTATTCCGATTGCATTCTCAGTTTATATACTTCAGTAAGCATAATGTGGTACAATGGTACAATATAAGGTATATTTATCAATTAATAATAAAAGCATTAGTATGATTGGATATGTGCAACTGTTTCTCTACGGGTCTCTTGGCACTTTTCAAGACAGTCCGTTACATATTAGATCTATAGAATTCAGCAAATGTTTCTTTTTGAGGTGAAAACGTGATTCATTGGAGCAAATATTTTAAAATTTCAATAACAATTTTGATAAATTTACAATTAGATGTTGGCATCTCTTAATAATAACTTGCGGAAATATTATCATACAAATAATTTAAACAACAATTTAGAATTACAAAAATTATTTTTAATTACCTAATTTAGCCCCGTTTAATTTCTTCTTTATTTTAAAAAAGTCGAAAAATATTTTTGTTCAAACTTTACAATGCTTTTCATTGTTTTTGTGAAACGCTAATAGTTTTACATGTTTATTCTTATATTCAATTGCGCATTTTTCTGATATTATTGAAAAATTAGAAGAATATTTTAAAGGACTTCAATGAAACTTGTAAGTTAAATCTAATATAATAGTAAGTATATTTAGAACTATATTCGATTTTTCCAAAAATTATAATTTCTAATTTTTAAATTCTTTGTGGGCATGATTTAAATCAGTATATATGGTCTACTAATAAAATGAGAAATATTATTTTAATGCTTAAATTAAATACACATTTTGTAAACTTGATTTGACTGTGAAGTTAACACTGACAAAGCGTATAAAACCGTATAAGCGTCAGAAAATATGGTCTGACTTAGTGACCTTAAGACCCCTTAGGTGGAAATTAAATTTGTTAAACGTCAGGTACAATGTGAAGCTTCAAATTGCTTTTCTAAGGAACTATTATTATAAATTCCTGCATAAAAGGTTTTAATTAAATAAAACAAAGTGAGTATTTTCAAGAATCTGGTCACTAAAGTTGCTTATAACAAATAAGCAAATTATAAACAATAAGGAAAATGGATATTGATGTTAGTTTTTAAAAATTTTATTATATTCTATATGCATAAATGAAATTGTGTAGAGATGTGTTACTTGATTTTTGAAAAAATCGATATTCATGTTTATTCATCATATTTTTTAAGATTTTATTTTAATTTAAATATATTAAATAGAGAAATATTTCAAATAATTGTCAGTTTGAAATTTTTATTTCAGCGAAAGCAGCAAAGCTATTTCGAGTCCATCAAATGTAAAAAAAGCAAGGAAAGTAAAAAAAAAATAATTAAAAAATGTAACATGGCAAAAGATTGTAAAATATATTATGGTGCTTAGACATTAATGCAGCGACAATGCTAAGCAGAGCATCTAGACGTACTGAATAAATGTTATTGCATTTTTATCAGAAAAAGGTTATCTTCAAATTTCACGATTAGAAAACGTCACAGAAATAAAGTTTATCAGCTTTTGACAGAATTTTATTCTTTTTTTTACTTAGCCATAACCTAGATACCTCAATTTTTTTAGAACAGATTGCCAAAGAATATTCTTTACGAAAATAATTTCAAATATTGCGAAATTATTTTCCTGATTTCAACTGATAATAGAAATAAGTTATACGAGTTATTCTCACCTTTATTTATCCAAAACATTCTTGTTTAAGTTTTAAGGAAATTTAATTGCATATATATGAAGCAATTTTTAACCTTACGTGATTAAGAAATCTCGTATTTATTTCGCAATAACTAAACGGAAACAACCTAATTACGAAGGTTTGGCTATTATAAATTCTTTAAAAAAATCCTTTTTTTATTATTATATTTATAGATTATCATTACTGGTTTATTTCTTGTATTAAATGCTCTTTGTGAAGCTAAATATTCTAAATGTAAATATTTTTATGCATTTTTTCCGTTTTTTTTTACCTTGAACTATTTTTGGTATTTAACTTAATCATCTAAATAATGAATCATTTTTATTTACTTTAATAATATTTAAAGATATTTATTATGACAAAAAATAATTACCGTCTATTTTGAAATATATATATATATATATATATTCTTTTATGCAATTATTAATTTAGAGATAGATCCTTAAATCCTCAGCTTAAGAAATGATATTGAGCAATATTAATGTTAATAAAAAAAAGAAAAATATGCGTGTGTGATTGTTTGCTGCTTCCTGCTAAAAAATTCTCATAAAAGTTTTATCATTTAATTTTTAAAAATAATACATAGACAATTTTCTTGATAGTTTTTATTTATTAATGCATTTTAAATTTACTTTTATTTTCAGGTTGTTTTAATCAATTCAAATAGAATTTTTCTGATATGCTAACATTTTGCTTTTAAATTTTACTGAGATTAGATAATATAAATCCTAAAACGATTTCTTTGAAAGCATTACTAGAAATAAGTAAATTATTTCTGTATACTTTCCAGTTTTCATAGAATTCCTATTTTTCATTTTTAACAAACAATTAAAGAATAGTTTTAAATATTTATACATTCTTGATTAAAAATTAAACAACCAGTAAAATCAATATTAAGGGATTATAAGCTCATCTCCAAAGACAACTGGTTGTAGAACAACTAGTGTAGAACGATACAGTTAAATGCTACATAAAATCATACGTTATCATTTCATCATCCGGCCTGATCATTTTCCTCAAAATTCTAAATTAATTTTAGATATTAAAAGAAAACTCTTTTTAAAATTAACAAAGCGTATCTTCAAATCTAAAATAATGCATTTACAGATATCCATTTCATACAGGCTATTAAATAAATTAAAAAATATTGAATAGAAATATAAAAAATTGTTTTCTCGTGACATAGCAAGTTTAAATAAAAATTGGAATGAAACTCGGAATTCTATTTCACTGACGACGCAATTTAAGAATTGGCAAATTCTATAATATTTTTTAAAAGCTTTTCCATAACAACACATTTTATACAAGAATTATTAAAAAATTATAAAATTTATAGTCAATACGGACATTTTTATAACAATCAGAGGTATTTGATGAAGTTTCAAATTCAAAAATCGAATGATATTACATTTTTCTGAGTTGTATTTTCATCATTCTATCGGAAAAAAATTATTTGAATAATCAAAATACTTAACATTCTGGCTGAATAAAATATGTTCAACACACAATCATTTCCGTATTGTTAAAGGTTAAAATCTAGCTTTCTACATTTTAAAATTAGAAAGCACGCTGCATTTTAAAACAATCATAGCTCCTTTTAAAAAAAATATATAATTTTTTATATTATTTTCAATAAAAAATTGACATACTTGTTTTCATTAAAAAGAAAAGGACATCCGAAAAGGCAACATAGAAAGTATTTTGAAGATAAAAATGTGGAAATAAATTAATTAATCATCCACAAAACTTAATAAAATAATGAAAAAGAGAATATTCTAGAAACAAATATTGATGGATAAAATTGCCGTAATAGCCGGAGAGAAAGTTAAATTAATTACTAAAGAAAATTGTTGAAAACAAACATATTATGGAAGAAGAACATTTTTTTTTGTAATAATTACCTTTTAAAATAAGGCTTACTTATTCTTATGACGATTAAACGAACTTTAATTTAAATTGTTCTCCAAACGGGAAATCATTATTTAATAACAATAAATTATCGTTTGAAATGATGAATAAAAATGAATAACAACAAAATTTAGAACATAAATACAGCGTGTTTTCAAAATAGAGGGGAAAAATACTTTGATACAGCTAAAAGAGGTTTTTATGCGCTCTTTGGTTCTGAAAATAAATAAATTTATTATTTTTCGATTTTTAAGAGGTACGCTTTGAATGACGAAAAGAATAATAATTAAAAAGAAACGGGAGAAAAGCGGGAAACTGCAATTAATTTTACGAGTTCCATTTCCATGAAACAATTTCCAGCGTCCGATATTACATAATTTAAAAAACATTGTTTGGCAACGCTAGCAAAAATCAGCACTTCTTTGTACTCCTTCGTTCTTTTTCGTTCTGAAATTAACGAATTCTAAGAGGAAAAAAATCACGAATGGCAGTCTGAACATGATTACCACAAATATCCAGGAAATCCGTGGTTAAAGCGATCATTTTCACTTTCTCGATGAGTGTTAATTATGCAGTGGTTGTGTTTAACAGAATTCTTTCTTTTTTCCATGGCATTTTGATCAATTGTAGCACTGTCTGAAATAAATTATTAGGAAAATGACTCTAATAATTATGTGTCCATGCATATATTTAGATGTAGCAATCCAATAATATCTGGATATGTAAAAGTATGATCCTGTTCTGATTTTTTTACAATGCTTCATTACAGTGTTATGCAAATAAAAAAAGGTGTTCTTCATACATTTCATAAATGTATGCGTGATTCAGAAAATTGTATGACATAGCAATTTGGGGAATAAGCTTCAATTTTTATATTTCACTTCGAACTTTAAATCATTAAAAATGATTTTTAAAAAATGAAAGTGAAAAAATGAAAGATACAAGAATAAATAAAGCATAAAAAAGAATAGATACTTTTTTTAAAATTGGAAAATAATTCTTTAAAGAAATTAGAGGAACAAATATACTATAATAAAACGAATTAGATATTTGGTTTCTTTATGAATTCTTAGCTGATTCTAGGCAATTTAAATGTCTGTTATGTGATTTCTCAATTTATAAACATGCCATGTTTACAAAAACAACTATTAGTTCCTAGACAAAATTGATGAGATTTGAAACATCCCAGCTGAATACATTTGGTTGACTTATTTTAAGTTTATTTTTAAAATTTACTCTAAATAATATAGTAATAATGCACAAAAGAAAACATAGATACATAACAAAAAAAACAATAAGAAACAATTTTGGATTCACCAGATATAAATCCAGTTATTAAAACAAAGGAAGGCATTGCTATAAAATAGACTTCAAAGATATTTTTAAAAAATTGCAAAAATTAGATAAGCATTTTTATGATAAAAATTAGTATTTGAGTAAATGTTATTATTTTTATTTTAAAGTTACATAAAACTAGTTTTGTGCAATAAAATATCCCAAAAATTATCAAGAAAAAGCAACAAAAATGTGATTAATTTTTAATAAAAACTAATTACATTTATGAAAACCAGTTTTTATTGATCCAAGCCCGTTCTGATTCTTGCACGTATTAATTACAATTCAATTTGGTAACTCCGGCGATCGAAAAAAATCGCCCTTATAGATCACTGAATGATTTTTTTTTCACATGAAGGTTTCAATGATTTTTATTTTCGTCATGCATGTCGCTTTGAGCGATTTTATTTTTTCATGCATATTATTTTGAAAGATCTTGTTTTCGTCATGCATGTTGTTTTGAACTATTTTTCCCTCATACATGTCACTTTGAATAATTTCTTTTCAACATAGTCGAGAGTTTGAAAGATATACACTTTTTTATCACGCATGGCCCCTTTTCTAAGTAGTTTCCTGTTTGGTTCTAGCAATTTGGACGTATCAGATATAAATACAGTTATTAAAACAACGGAAGGCATTGTTGTAAAATAGACTACAAAGATATTTTTAAAAAATTGCTAAAATTATATATAACATTTTTATGAAAAAAAAATTAGTATTTGTGTAAATTTTATTATTTTTATTTTGAAGTTCCATAGAATTAGTTTTGTGCAATAAAATGATCAAAAAAAAAAAAACCAAGGAAAAGCAATAAAAATATGATTAATTTTTAATAAAAACTAATTACATTTATGAAAGCCAGTTTTTATTGATCCATGCCCGTTTTGATTAATTACAATTCAATTTGGTAACTCTAGGTCCGGCGATCGAAAAAAATCGGTCTTATAGAAAGAACTTTGAAAGATTTTTTTCCATGCAGGTTTTAATGATTTTTTTTCCATCATGCATGTTGCTTTGAGCGATTTTATTTTTTCATGCATATCGTTTTGAACGATTTTTGTTCTCATGCATGTCGGTTTGAAAGATTTTGCTTTCATCATGCATGTTATTTTGAACTATTATTTCACTCATACATGTCACTTTGAATCATTTCTTTTCATCTTAGTCGACGATTTTCATCGTGCATGTTGCTTTGAGCGATTTTATTTTTTCATGCATATCGTTTTGAACGATTTTTCCCCCTCATGCATGTCGTTTTGAAAGATTTTGTTTTCATCGTATATGTTGCTTTGAACTATTTTTTCCCTCATACACGTCACTTTCAATAATTTCTTTTCAACATAATCAACGGTTTGAACTATATATTCTTTTTTATCACGCATGGTCCCTTTTCCAAATACTATGCCAACTAATATAAATATTAACAAGTTAAACTATATGCAACAAACAAATTGAACTCACCTGTCTGTATGGGATAAGTGAAGAAAGTGTCCGTGAATGCTGTGGGGGTGGTAAAAGCCCTGAGTTTTATTCTGTAGGTAGAGGCAGCTTTGAGAGGACCGTTGCAGTATCCTTTAACGCCGTGGCACGATTCTGCGCCGACTACGAAATCATCCACCAAAGAGTGGTTGAAGGGATAGTAAGGCTCCAACACCTGCGAGGACAGAAAACAGAATGCTGATTCCGCGCTTAAAAGGGTGCTCGACCTTTGAGTTCTTTCTACGGACGATAACAACAGCGGAAGGGATGTGGGAGGGGGGATGACAGCATTCGTCGGTCTTCTGGAGTTAGATTTCTGAAGTTCTTGAAACATCCACTACGTGTACAGCTGATAAAGAGCGTCTCTTTTGGAAAGCCGCGGTTGGGGGGAAGGGGGGGAGATAACACAGGGCCATCTGCCAGGACTTAAAACAACAACAACCGAGTACTTTTTGTTTTCCCGAATAAAACAAGTATATCAAATTTTATGAAAAAAAGAAGATACTTTTTTTAAAAAAACAAATATAAATTTATGAATGGAAATCAATCACAGCCACAGTTAGACTTACCTATTGTATTTTATTCTAGAAACAGAAATATCACAACTGTGATTCTTCAGCAAGTTAGGACGTTAATTTAATTTTCGTTTTAAATTAACCAATTTAAAAAGCACTGAATATTTTATGGGCATAAAAGCTTAAAGCGAATCTTAATTTATTAATAAAATACATTATCAGTTCGGCATATTTTGAACTACAGAATTACTGTATTAGTAAGAATTTATTTAAAGAAAATCATCAAATAATAAAGAAATCTGTATTTATGGTGTAAATCATACGAAACAATACAGAAATTATATTGGGTAGGGGAATAAGTTCGTAGCGTTTTTACCAAAGACTTTTATTTAATCAAAAAGCAATAAGTATACCAATAAGTTAATCAATTGTATATTTTGCCTTTGCTATTTACAGCCTCTTCCCACCTCTCGACCCATTTGTTGATGCCGTTCCACCAAAAAATTGCCTGCTCTGGTGTCACAGAAGTTGTTGAGCCAGTTTTTAAGGATCTCTTTGTTATCGAAGGTAAAGCACTTCATATGGTTTGAAAGAGAACGGAAAATCTGGTAATCGGTCGGTGCAAGGTTCGAAGAATACTGCGGATGCTGAAGAATCTCCCATTCGAGCTCTTGGAGTGTGGCTTCGACGACTTGTGCAACATGGGGAAGGCCGCTGTCATGAAGGAGAATGGTTTGACCATATGTATCAGGTCTTTTCAGTCGAATAGCCTCATTCACGCTGTGTAGCTGGGCAATATAGAGCTTCTTGTTGACCATGGCATTCTTTTCGAGCATTTCCCAGTGCACCATGTCCTCCCAGTCCCATCAAACGCATATCATAATCTTCTTTAGGTGAATGTCCGGTTTGCTTTGGCGTATCTCCTTGAGCAACACACTCCTTTCTTTGCTTCCTATTGTTGTATAGGCACCATTTCTCATCTACTGTGACGATTCGGTACAAAAAGCGCTGTTTCTGACCGCGTGGTGCTTGATGGCGGGCGAGATGCTGAGACGGAATTTGAAGGCGACTTTCTTTGTTTTTTTCATTGAGCTCGTGAGGCACCCAGGCTACAAATTTTTCAGTAAATCCCATGGAATGAAGGTTATTGAGAATCGTTTTATGATCGTAGTTCATTTTTTCCGTCAATTCACGACTGTTTTGGCGACTGTTCTTTTTCAAAAAGTGATTTGAGGAAAGCGTCATCGACGTTTTTTAACTTTGCAAACCGTTTCCGTGCTGTAGACCCACCTATGACACCTTCTCCATACATGTCGCAAAAAGCTTCCGGCTGCTTCGGAAGCTTTTTGACCTCGATGAAAAGCAAAGAAGAGGAGGTGTCGAAAATGTTGATTTTTTCCTCTCTTTCTAAGCTTTAAAAATTAAAATGACTTAAAAATAGAATTAACATAGTTTTGTAGAGCAGAAAGAGTTCTATCCAATAAATACTTAATCTTTATCAAACAGCACACAAATCATTATAAAATAAAAGGAAAATAAAAACGCTATGAACTTATTCCCCAACCCAATAATTCAAAATCGTGCTATCTGCGCTGTAAGGTAACTGAAATCCGCACGCTACTTCTAGTTTTCTCTTAACAATTCCCATCACCTTTCTAAAAATGCTGGATTTGAAAAAGGATTTGCATATTAATGGATAACTGGCCGTCAATTGCACACCCTTTATACACCCCAACTTTCCTTCAAAAATTATGTTGATATGAAAATCATCACCAACAAGCTGCAACATCGGACAATTGCTAAATTAAACATTCTTGCTTTACTTCTTAATCACCTTAACCATTATAACTTTTTAAATTTTTTTAACCATCCTTTCATCGTTGAGGCGTCACCTGGTACGTTTCTTCGTTCACAATGGTTTAGAGCATTGATTCTCCAAAGGTGGGTCACGGGATGTGTCCAGGGGGGGGGTCACAAGATGTGGAAGAAAAGTTTAAAGGAAATTAATTTATTGCTATAGTTTTCATTAAAAAAAGAATACACATAAAGCTTTTAATACACATACAAGTTGGTTTTTGTGTTCTATTAGTTAATGGGATACATGAGCTTGTTTGGAATTATCTATTTTTTTAATGTCTGGAATGAGCTTTGTAACACACAAAACAATGCCATTTTCCAGGGTCAAACTATTTCTTGATTTTGTTTCCAAATTTATCACTATGGAGAGTCTTTGTTCACAGTTGTAATGCGTAGAAAATGGCATCAAAGGTTTTAATGCTGTGGTGGACAGTTCTGGGTATTCCTTTTTAATTCGCGTCCAAAATTTGTCGATATAAGCAATGTTAAAAGTTACCTTAGCTGACTGATCATTTTAAAATCTCTATCAGTTTATCATGATGACGGGCACTTAGCTCAGCTTTTGTTACGGCCTGCTCACTGAACTATCCACACAACCCCACTCGTATCCTTAACTGGAATGTAATCTGTAAACTATTCAATCAAAGTTTCGAAATGAGATGATACTATTAAGTAGAAAGATGAAGTGTCAAGGGATGTGGTGCCAATACCCGACAACTACTCTACGAACTCTTAAGTATGTGTAAATTTTTTAAAATCTCTGTCTAAACTTTGGGCAGAGTTAAAACTTTTGGGGGGGGGGTCGCCAAGATACTTAGTCTAAAAAGGGGGTCGCAATATATAAAAGTTTGAGAATCCCTGGTTTAGAGAAAACAAATGGATCTAGAGAAGGGTATTACTATTAATTTTTATTTTCCCTGAAAAAAATCAATAAATTTGCATTATCTCTGTGAAGCCCTTCAGGAATTGCGCCCTGGACATCTACGCTTGCACTGCCCTTCTCATTATTATGCTACTTATAAGATTTCTACGTATTTCCCAAACGGTAAAAATACATTTATACAAGAACTGCATGTATTTTTGGTATTTTAAATGGTTTTTCTGGTACCATTGTATACTACTTTTTTACAAGTATTTTATTTATGGTGCTGCCCTATTATATTGCTTGATTGAAATAGTCTTTCATAATGATTTAAGTTGTCTGTTTAGGGCCGGGATAGCCTGGTTGGTAGAGTGTTGGACTCGTACTCCTTAGGTTACGGTTTCGAAGCTCGCCGGCCAAAAGATTCCCCGAGTGTTAGGCGATTGGCGCTCGTTAAATCTTATCATGGTCTCAAAGTCCTCCATATCGAGAGTAATACCACTGGGGGTACTGGGTCAGAGGTGGCCGTTCTCTGTTCCAATTCTAAATTACGATTTGAGATGCATGAATATGGTCCGCCCCCTAAAAAGGGTTGTGGCGTGTGTGTACCTAAGCCGTACTCTTGGCCCTAGATGACGCTACATAAAACAAGAGACATATATCTCCGTCTTAAAGTCTGCTGATGTATCAGCGGGGCTTGTCCATGGCAAGTGCCATAAGTAACAACAACAACAGTCTTTCATGTGAGAATGTCAGTTTCCCATGGGCCTGAATATAAAACTAGTCGCAGCAAAAATCTCAAATTTTAATTAAAAAGCATTTTAATTCTGAATAATGCAACTGTCAAGAAAAAAAACGAATCGGGAAAAGGTTTGGAAAACTTTAGAGATGTAAAAGTTTTCAAATAAATACTACGCATGTACTTGGCTTATCTATAGAGGGAGGATATTTTTTTTTACCTGATAGGGGGGCCACAGGGAGTACTGCTGCACCTCTCCCCATGTCGGCATTCTGAGGGCAGTGGAATCTTTAGCATCATCTTCTGCCACGATTATGGTATAAGCTATGATCTTGCCATTGACATTCGAGAAAAAGTGGCTGCCGAATTCAACTTTGATAGTGCTCGACGTTCGACTAACCACTTTTGGAACTACGTTAGGCTCGGGAGGGGGTGGAGCTGGAAGTAAATCGTGTTTCATTTAGAAAAATAGAAAATATAACATTTGTCTTAATAAAGTTAAGAATATCTTTTTAAAGTAGGGCTCTTTAGATTGTTTTCCGTGATTGCATTTAGACTTGCATATATTTATTGGTTTGGCTATGCAAAAAAAGTCGGAAAGATGTAAATCTTACATTCTACTAATCTATATATAGTATAAAAAGAAGTCTTCTGAAAGCGTCTGCATGTTGGAACCACACACAAAAAAAAACCCCTCAAGAAACAGTTAACGAATATTGGAGATATTTATACCATTTTGTTGAGCATTTATTGAGGAAAGTTTTCCGACATTAAAGCCATATCAAAATAAAAAGGGGAGTTTTATAATTGAGAATTTAACTTATCCACGCATGCGCGAAAACCTCAGACTGCGTATGTACAAATATTAAGAGCTGTAGTATGCTTATGCGATACATTTCTTTGATTACGTCTAATTTTAAACATCAATTTAAATCTCGTTATATATCAAAGTAGGATATTGAATCTTGGTGAGCACACATTAAATGCCTAAAAAATCGTTTGTTGCGCGATAAGGAAAATGAAGAGGTAAGATACGTTCGGTTCGCGAATATCGGAGAAATAATGTTCACGCTTAGGGAAAGAGAGTCTTTTGTTGAGCTTAATACCCTAATTCCTTTAAATTCTATTGCAATTGAATTTTGGAGACAAAATGAATCCCCTGAGGAGCGAAATGATCACCTGTATTTTGTCTACGGACATATCTTATTTTTACATTTTCAACAGGCTATATATTTCTAAATATGTGCTATAAAAATAGTTTTGTAACCATTTTTTATAATATCTAAACATATTTTATGCTTGTTTGATACTGCTTAACAGGCCCATGTAATGTCGGGTGGAGGTTAGATTTAAGTTTTCTTCATGGTTGTTATGCCAAGGAAAAATGCGTGCGAGTTCTGCTAGTGCATTATAAACAATCAATCGCGCGGAAAGTCAAATATATCATTGAACCTTTTTAGTAATTTAAATTTCAAAAAAAGAAATGTTCAGAAAAAAAAATTATTGATCACTTTTATTAGATCGATTCCACACACCAAATCAAAGGATTTCAGTTCTATTTATTAAATTTTAAACCAGTTTAAATGATTTATAACTTTAAGATATTTTAGAATTTCAAAAAAGGATATTTCAATTTGTTTATCTTTTGAATGGTATATAATTTGTAATTTTGGACTGTCTAATACAGGACATTAAGTTTTATAATTTCATTTACCATTTTTAAATAGAATTTTTTTATAATTTTTAAAAATGTTTTAAGTAGGATTATTATTTTATTTTTATTCCTTTAGAGGAGAATTTAAATCTTAAAGAGAGAATTAAGTATTAAGAAATTAAAGGAAAAAATAAGATTTTTAATCAAATTTAATTATTGAAGTTGAATTTTCAACATCAGAAAATTGATTTCATAAAGCTTTTAATAGTTTCAAACTAAAATAATTTTGAATGCCAAAAATTCTTTGAGTTAAATATGCGTTAATAATTAATCCACATTTTATTCATAAAAGTAATAGAAGATGAAAGTCAACAATTTTTCAAACTCGTTTCACACATTTTCTTTCATTGTATAACAACAATGAAAATTATTGATATTTATATTTTACAATTTTTATTAACAAAATGCAATTTCATATTTTCTTGTATTATGCAACAAGAACTATTAAATAAAAAAAAATTAGAGATAAAATAAAAATTGCATTGAAATGTTGCTTAAAATATTTATTAATATTTGTAATTTAAAATATTTTTTTAAAAAAAATTGTAATTAAAAATATTGTAATTGAAATAAATTACAATATTTTTGTAATTTAAAATATTTTTAAAAAAATTGTAATTTAAAATATTTTAATAAAATAAATTTTTAAAATATGAAATTATAATTGAATTTTTTAAAAAATATTTATTTAAGAAATTAATAAATTAAAATACTTATTTATAAAACTTTATACATTAAAATCAACAAAATTCTATTAAATAAAAAAATAGAGATAAAATAAAAATTGTATTGAAATGTTGCTTAAAATATCTATTAAAAATTGCAATTTAAAATATTTTAATAAATTAAATTATTAAAAAATGAAATTATAAATGAAAAAAATAAAAAATACCCTTTTATTTATGAAATTAATAAATTTAAATACTCATTTATAAAACTTTATGCATTAAAATAAACAAAAAGTTTTTAAAAAGATTATTCTAGAAAAGTCATTGACCATTAGAATGTTTCCAGTAAATTCATAACAGAAACCTTATTTCCTCATAACAAAACTATAGTTTCATATTTTATCAAAGAATTCCTCGAAAATGGCAATACACTTACGCCAAATGGGCGTGGCTTCTTCCGATATAGCTGTGCTTCCTGGTCCTACCTTGGTGTGCGCCTGAATCTATAAGTCATGAGAAAGGAAACATATATTTTTGTTTTTGTCTTGCTTATGTTTTGCAAAAACGTGATTGTACTAGAAATAAAGACCACATATCAAGTTTTTTAAAAATTAATCCAAATTCGAATGATAAATGGATGCAATCTTTGGCAATGGATTTTGGAAATTTTTGGAAATGAATTCCCTTTTAAAGTTTCAAATTTTTGCATCTTATAAATAAGATATTGTAAAATGAAACAAATTTTAAAACATAGTACAACACATTATTTAAATCGATTTTTCATATTAGTAACATTTCATCTCATTTCTAACATTTTTTTCTTCACTTTTAAATATTTTTTTGAGATTCAAACTTATGATAACATATTGTGAATTGCATTTTTTAAATCTTTTTTAAACAACATTTTTATAACCATTTTAAAACGATCAATGCTATTTAACAAGTGGAAAGATTATTTGTTTATTTTTTAAGTATCTAATATAATGCAAATTAATTTTAAATAGAAGTTTTTTTAATACTTTATTTATCAATAAATCCTTTATCAATTATTATTTTTATTATCTATCAATGATTTATCAATTTATATTTCAAATATCAATCACTTATCAACCAATATTTCTAATATCGATCAGTTACTTATCAATCAATATTTCTAATATCAATCAGTTACTTATCAATCAATATTTCTAATATCAATCAGTTACTTATCAATCAATATTTCAAATATCAATCAATTACTTATCAATCAATAGTTCAAATATCAATCAATCACTTATCAATCAATAGTTCAAATATCAATCAATCACTTATAAATCAATATATTTCAAATATCAATCAATCGCTTATCAATCAATAGTTCAAATATTAATCAATCACCTATCAATCAATAATTTAACCAGTTTATGCGTCATTTATTAACTAAATCAATTATTTTAATCTATTTTTAATACGTTATTCTTGAAAAATGATTAAACAGAAAGAGGCAGATTTTTAGAAATAAATTCTTGCTAATATAATTCATAAAATTTCGTTAGATAAATATCCTTTATTTTGATTTTATTACATTTTTTGCACTTGATTTTATGACATATTTTACAACAAAAAAACCATTGTGAGTGGATTTAATCATATCGATACTTCGTTGTATTTGTTAAAATTTGTTAAAATTTTCCTTTTTTTTTTTAAAAAAAATTCTTCATTATTCTTTATTCTAAATTTCTTATAACCGAATATTTAGAACATTCATTATTTTTGTAATTTTTATTCATAAATTAAAAAAAAAATCAAATAATTACTAACGGTGCAGCTTAAATAAAATCATACTTCAGTGATAAATAATAAGATTAATTTTATTCATTAAAGCTAATGAGAATAATTTTCATAAGATTATTAATGAGATTTTAAATGTGATTATTTTAAGATATTACTATCATAAGATAAATATAAGAAGCATTTATTATTTTATTAAAAAAATGTTTGTTACATAAAGACAGCTATAAAAATAAAGGGAAAAAAACAGCGAATGATTAAAACCTGGAAGCTGTCCTTTAAAGCTTTATGACTAATTAAAACCTGGTAATTAATTCATGGTAGAATTATTCAAAGGTTTGGACGTAGGACTTACTTCGAATACATAATCCATTCCCGGTTGCAAACCGGTGACTACGCCTTTGCTTTCTGTTGGTTCGAAAAATTCTTGTCTGCGTTTGGGATTTCCCTAAAAAGTAGATATATTTATAAAAAAATCCATAATCAAAACAGTGAAACGATACAATTGTGTGGATATATTTATAAAGGACAAAATAATGGTACAAATTACTAAATGCCCTAAAGAAAGGAAATTGTAAAATATGCAACTTCATGAATACTTCAGAAAGAGATACAACAAAAGAAACAGTTGCGTGAATATTTTAATAAGAAAAAAAATAATGAAACATAATTTAATGTAAAGTTTATTCAGGGAAAAGGATTCTAATAGACAATTTTCGAATACCCAAATTGAAAAAGTAATAATATAAAACTATTTGAATACCTTAATGATGAAAAACAGAATAATAAAATGCAACAGGGATAATTCTTTAATCAAAGCAGAGGTACTTTATTAGAGGCTATAGCATCAAGGCCATGCAGATTTAGTTGGCACCGAATCCTTATTAATTTTTAAGGCATTTTTAATTTTTTAAAAATTGTTTAACTATAATGGCTGTATAGGTGAATTTATTTCAAAGAAATTCAAATCTTGTATGAATTAATTTTGATACATTATTTTAGAAGTAATTCTTACTTCATTACAATTCGCAAATCTCATATTATGTTATTCTCTCATTGTAAAAAATTAGGGAACTTTATAATTTAAAAATTTTAATTTCTTTAAATTTATTATTATTTTGTTTTTTTATTGAATATTTTTATATTTGTTCTACTAAAATCAAATATTTGTAAAATGATTTAACTTAAGCATTTTGCTATTTCAATTAGCCGACATTAACTTGGCACTTAAAACCACTTACATTAAAAATAATTTAAAATCGAGAAAAGTATCTAGTTGTGAAAATTTAGATCGGAAAAGGTTCCCCGAGATTTAATTTCCATAAGGGTAACCAACATAGTTTAATACAGTCCAAGGAAAAAGAAAAAAAGAAAACAGTTTTTTGAATATCTTAATGAATTGGCGTGGAAGGATAGTAATAATAAATTCACGAGTATCTTATTAGAAATATGTGTATAAAAAGGCACAATCACATGAAAGCATTATCTGGATAAAATAATAAATAAATTTGTTAAAAAATGATAATATATGACTATCTAAAAAGGCATACATAAGCTTCATTCATAAAATCAAATAAGCAGTAATGTAATTGAAGAATTTCATGTACATTACTAAAGTAATAATAAAAAGGATAAAGTTCTCCGCAAAAAAATAAATTAACTCCATAATTTTCGCAACAGACTATTCATTATAAGTATAATTTGGTAAAATTTGAAGCATTGGAAATTTTTCAGTAAATTTCCAGATGACAATTAATTTAACCGTGCATTAAGGTATTGGTTCACCATTGCGTAGCTGAGACCAAGCAGGATTTACGAATAAATAATTATGTAAAACTTTAAGCAAATAAAATACAATTTAAGATAAATTATATAACTTTAAACAAATAATATAATAAAAGTGACAGGCCCAAACAACATTTAAAATTAAGCTAAGCAGCGAATAAAATAGCATTTAAAACTACAGTTTCGAACTAATAAAATAGCATTTAAAACTAGTGAATGAAAAAATATCGATTTTTACAGCTAAATAAATTAAACAGATTTTAAAAATTATTATCGCTTTGAAGAAGTCAAGTAATATTTGAATAAAAAATGTATACATCTTTTATTTTACTTTTATAAATCACGTGCCTTTAAGATAAATAAATCATGTACATGAACGATGATTTAAATAACAAATTCATTTCACATTTAATCAGATTACCTTGATATAGCAGATTAATCTACATAAAACAGAAGATAAAAAAAAAGAAATCTTCGATTGTAAATTTTGTTATTATGTGAGAACATTATTATTTTAACGCATTATTTGTCTTAATTAAATTAAGTCAATAATATATTTATATCTCTTCGAAACAATTACGAGATTTCTCTATCGGTCTCTATCCCTCTATCTATATATAAATATATACATAATGATAACTTTTTTAAACTTTCATTTTCAACTTTTCTAGCTGGCAAACAAAGATTTGGAAGCTATACCGATTTTGAGATGAAATAATAGCTATGATGTCGTAGTTCTTCGTCAGCCTCTTAAAAACGCATCTGCTGTCATAGAAGTATACGTAATAATAAAGCAATATTTGTGAAAGCAGGTCAACCTTTTGAAAATTGATCTGTTGACAAATAAGCATACATAATAATAATGAAATACTGGCAAAAGCTGGTAAATTTTTTGTTGCCTGTAAATTTCGGTGGCATCAAAAACTCCTAACCGAAACACCATGATCTCACATGATAATAAGTCATAAAGAATTTTAGCAACTTTATTTCACATTGAGCCGGACTATTTTGATGTAATAGGGTAATTTTATATATCAAATGAGTCCAAACACTTTTAAACAACAACAATTTATACCCCATACAACTCACTTACCTTGATGTAGTAGGTTACTTTATAACCTGTGAGCACTCCATTTTGTTCGTTGGATGGTAGTGACCACTGCAAGGTTACTTCGCTAGGTTTTACATCCACAGCTCGAAAGAAATGCACTCTGCCAGGCACTATAAGAAAACAATAAGGTTTTCAAATTTTGTAATTTTGATAATTAAATATGAT
This sequence comes from Argiope argentata, assembly GCA_026289955.1. Taxonomy (NCBI): domain Eukaryota; kingdom Metazoa; phylum Arthropoda; class Arachnida; order Araneae; family Araneidae; genus Argiope; species Argiope argentata. Next base: position 633,348 of record JAOUZG010016644.1, on the reverse strand, counting down.
AACTAACTAGAAACTGATAAGAAAATACAAATATGAGATCAACAATTCTCGAATCATATAGTTCTTATTTTCAAATTCTGTCATGCCAAACAGAATTTTATATTTTTAGAACTAATATGGCATAAATCATTTAATATGTTTGGCAAGCACACAATACAATGGATAATATAGTGTAAAAGAATATCTCTCTCAATATTCAGCATACAAAAAATACTGGATTATCAAGTAGACAAAATAGGCAAATGCCTAGGAGCGTACCCGCCTATTTTGCATATCAAAACATTGATAGTAAACAAAACAATGAATAATGTAATGGTATGATAATACAATAGGAACAAATATCTTTCTCCACATTCAGCATACAATCAATATTGGATTATCGAATAGGCAAAATAGGCAAATGCCTAGGAGCCTACCCACCTATTTTGGATATCAAAACATTGATAGTAAACAAAAAATGGATAATATAATGGCACTATAACACAATGGAAACAAATATCTTTCTTCACATTCAGCGTACAATCAATATTGCATTATCGAATAGACAAAATAGGCAAATGCCTAGGCACCTACCCGCCTATTTTGCATATTAAAACATTGATAGTAAACTAAACAATGGATATTATAATGTTATGATAATACAATGGAAATAAATCTTTCTCAACATTCAGCATGCAATCAATATTACATTAAAGAATAAACAAATTAGGCAATTACCTATTTTGCCTAGGAGGCCTACCCGCCTATTTTTTCCAACCTTGATAGCTTTAAAGATTTTAACCTTTTTTGCAAGCTTTTATTTCAGAATACCCCAATTTTCATACTTCCATTTTATTTGGAGAAAAACTATTTCAAATTTATTAAAACTAAATCAAGTATTATTTAAATTTCAAATCGTCATTTTAATATTGTCTTTCGTCGTTTAAAATTCTCTAATATATAAAGTATAGTTACACATTTTTTAAAAATTGAGAACTTATTTATTCACAAATCATATGTTCTAACAAACTTTGCTTTAAAATATTTAAATATTTTTTGCCACTTTGTTTAAATTATTTCTATATTTAAATTTAACTTAATACCAACTCTGATACCAACTATATTTAGGCAATCTTTAAATAATCCAATCTTTTAAATTATTCATCACTTAAAAATTGTTTACTTAGGGGTTAAATTAAAATCAGTAAAAAAAACATTTTGTTTATGAAAGTAATAACTTGAAATTGGTGATGTCTAAGGGTTTTTATAAGCCTAATTTATCGTATAAAATATCAATTATCCCATCTTAAATAAGTAATTCAGTTTTCACTTTAAAAAGCTTTGCAAACTTTCTAACAAAAATTTGGTTAACGGCTAAGTAAGCACATTTACTGAATCATTAAATAAACTATATGGCTAATTTTTACGCATATAGTCTCAAGCGAACCAAACCTTTTATTTCCAAAAGAGGAAAAACACATAATATTTTCTATTTAACGACAATTAAGAATCAAGTAGGAATTACAATGCCACAATAAAAATAACATTAGTGCTTCAGTAATGAGAAAATTCAACCTTCCTGAAGACAAATATTGGAATACTATGTTGGGATAGGGAACTTATCACTAAGTAATCATTTAATCTCCCAAGTAAACAATCATTGGCTAATAGTTAATATCACTCTATTGCTTATCGGTAAGTATATAAAAATGGTATATATCGGTAAAGTATATAAAAACAACTTCATCTAACTTTTTGACTGTGTTAGTAAATATAAGAACTTAAGAATAAATACAGTTTTTGGACTGCAATTATTAAATACTTCGAAATATCATAATTATAAATTATTTTAATAGTGTATTTCCTTATTTTTAATGCTTTTTTTACCAGTTTTTCGTTTGTTTAATGCTACCAATGTATTTTTAGATTTATATAAACTTTGATGCATGAGTACACAAACATACTAATTCTCGCAGTTAGTATATCTATATATGTCCTCTGCAACATGAAAAGCAAGTAGTGTTAAAAAATATCTCTGCCCTTTGGGTATAGATTATTATCGTAAGTGAAATCCCAATTTTTTTTCGGGGGTCAAATAGCAATTGAGGCAGATGTGTTTCATATTTAAAAAGGCAAACTTGTCTGTTGGCGAATAAACCTAAGCATGAATAAATAGCAAAAATCAATGAACTGATGACTGCAATTTTTATTTATTCATATTTTTACTGATTCATTATATTCGTCTATCATGGACCAATTTGAAGCTTATTGCAAATATTTTCCACTTATTTTTATGAATGGATCATTTATAAGATTAATTCTTAGTTAAGTTCTGAAAACATTAAAACAGAACTGTCGTCAAACATATATAACAGCAAAAAATGTGAATATTCTAAAGCAACAGAAGGCGAGTGAAAAGTTGATTAAAAATCTATGTTTTTAAAGAAAACAAGTTTTTTAATGAGGGGGGGGTGCGTGGTGGGCCTGGAAAGAACTATTGTCGAAAATAGTGTACAATATTTTTAATTATACCAGCTATGTACACCACGGAAAAATAGAGAATACAACGTAGAACATTAAGACAGGTAATATACAATAAAAAGATATATAACGATAGTCAGGCCGCTTATCCTCAAGCAGGTCTTTCTGAGTCTCCTCCCAGGGAGTGCAGAGGGCTCAAAGGATGGTGAACGACCGTTACAATTTAATACAATAAATAAAAAATATATATAAAAAGTTATACATAAGTTAAACTTTAACTTAGTATAACTTTTAGTAAGAGTAGTTTACTTCTTTGATGAAGAATATAGAAATATATTCCAAAACCCCACATTAAAGAATTTTCTGTTATATCATATTATTCAACTAAAAGATATGTTCTAATTTGTGTCAACTGACAGGCCACTTTTCGTTCTAAAAATGATAATGCATTCTAAAATGTCCTGAGTAAATAGAAAGTCTGCTATTTCTATATTAGGTTGGGGAAAAAATCCATTATTATTTTACAGCCATATACCGAGAAAATAATGGATTTAGTTTTCTATTATTTTCAAAAATTCCATATGGAAAGAAAATAATGGAAAGGAATGGAAATAAATCTATTTTTTTATCGGAAAATGGCTGTAAAATACTAACAGATTTCTTTTTCTAGAACCTGATATTTACCAGTCATCTTTAAAATACCAGTAACAACATTTTCAAGCCACATAATATCAGTTTAGACAACAATCTATTTAGGAAAAATAATGATATGCCAATTTTTTTAACCCAATTTTGTTGATCTTGCTGTTTCTATAGTACGGAGTTTCTATAGGAGGAGTATCTATACCGGACGGAATAGATACTCCTCCATCCAACCCCTCCACCACCGTGAGTAATTCATCTTGGTTTTCTCCAAACAGATTCTTAGACAATCATGATGCGGAGGAGATACCACCTTCGCCGGAGATACCGTTTTCGCCCTGGCAGATACCGGAGTTTGAAGAAAACACGGTGGACCTCATTGACCAAATATAAGAAAAGGAATTACAGAAGAAGAACAATGAGGAACAAAAGAATGACAAGAAAAAGGATAAAAACATGCTGCAATGTCTACACGCTTTATGCTACATTGAATGACCAGACAACGACAACAACTTGGGACACAATTCCAAGAAAAGAAAGTGATGGGAATACCTGCCAAGTGCCCTTGAAGCTCATGTTGGAAATG
>JAOUZG010016644.1:603993-616249 GCA_026289955.1 Argiope argentata | reverse complement strand
CCCACAAACGCCACTTTGAAGCTCAAGTATATGTAAAAGGAGTAAATAAATTTAATCACTTTAGACACTAGTTCTTTATATAAAGAAAAAGTAATATAAAAAAAACGTTTAAAAAATTAATTCCTACTTTGGAGTATTAGCAGAATTTTAGGAAGTAAGGAATTTTTTTTATTTACTTTTTATTAAATAATTACAATTGATGTCGAACTCACAGCACAAGGGATGCAAATCTAACGCCCTACCAACCAGGCTATCCCGACCGAACAATTACAGCTGCTATAAAGACTTACTATAAAGGCGAGAAAATTAGTTTTAAATTAATTAATAAATATATTTGGAAAAACTGTGTTAACATCAAATGTCATGCACAGAAAGTTTTAAAAAATTTACTTGAACTTGATTGGATGAATAAAAAGTATTTTATTAACGACTAAAAATTTGAGCAAGATGTATATATATAGGGAGAGTGTGAGCTAATAGTAGGAATTGAATAAGGATCCATATTGCTTTTTCCTACAAAAACATCTTTGCAATTCAAAATTACACTGTAATGTGGCATCGCGTTGTGTTTTCTTTTAAACAATACACAGTGGATTCCAAAACTGTATTAATGTCAGAAATTGAGCATAGTACATGAAACTAAATTGATTTCATTGATGAAAATATTCACAATACAGAAATTCATCTCGCCATTATAAATATTAGTTTCCTATTTAAGGATAGACTTTAATTCTTTCTCAAACAGTCCCATATTTTCCGTTTAAACATACTCCATTTATCGCTTTTGGATGATGAATAATCATTCTTGAATATAACAAGGCTTACTTTATCGTTTTAATTCTTTCCCTGGGCAAAATTAATTTGCTACATTTCCCGAGACGCTAGCTTCATTTTGTTTAGATAAGCCCGAAAGTGGGTTTATCTAATCATTAATTTCTATCCGGACGGCGTTTGATTGATCGGCAACATCCATGATTTAACGCATTCTGCGTCTAGCGCCCATTAAATGCATACATTCCTTCTGCCTAAGTAAATATAGTCATCCTCGCAAGCACGTCCATAGATGATTTCAGCAGAGGATGTTACATTGAGAAGAATGTTTGATAGCTCAGTATGGCCGTGCATAATCGGAAATGGACGATCTGTCTATTTGTCTGATTAAAATATTTATGTTAAAGGCCCAGGTTTAATTATTCTCTCAGATCTAGTTTAACTTTATTAGCAAGATTTTGATGCATATTTAAATATAGTCCAATTAGATTAATACAGAAAAATATACGGAAATAATAATAATACAGTAAATATTAATCTAAAATGTAGCTATCTGAAATTCCATTTTATTTAGGGCAATCTACCTTTACTTGTGTTGTTAACAAAAAAATATTGATTTTGTTTGCCACTAAACTATAAATACAGACTACGGAAATAATAATAAAATAGACAAATATATGGAAATAATAATAATATCGGAGAATATTGGGAAATAATAATAATATAAAATAATGCATGGAAAAAGTAATAATATCGGAAAATATAATGAAATAATAATAATGTAGGATAATACATAGAAACAATAATAATATCGGAAAATATATGGAAAAAATAATACAGGAAATATAAATCTAAAATACAGTTATAAAAAAATTTCACTTTATTTAGAACTATGTGCATTTGACGATTATCTTATTAACGCAAAATATTGACTTTTATTACTGCTAAGCTCTAAATATAGATAAAGGAAATAATAAAAATAAATAATAATAATAATAATATAGCAAAATATAGGACAATAATAATGCTATAGCAAAATATACGAAAACAATAATAATATAGGAAATATAAATCTGAAACATAGTAATATAAGATTCCACTTTATTTAGTGTTATGCGACTTTGGAGATTATCTTGTTAACCCAAAATATTGGGTTTTATTACTGCTAAGCTCTAAATATAGACCAAGGAAATAATAATAAAATTATGAAAAATGATATAGAGAAGATGTCATGTGAGAACATTATTATTTTTCGTCATCATTTGCCTTAATTAATTTAAGTCATTATATAGTTTAAATCCTTTGAAACAATCTCGAGACTTCTTTATCGATATCTGTCCCTCTATAATATATATACATAGGTATATAAAATGGTAACATTTTTAAACTTTCATTATCAATTTTTCTAACTGGCAAACAGAGTTTCAGAGCTCGAACGATTTTGAGATGAAATTACAGTTATGATATCATGTCTCTACGAAAACCTTTTAAAAACGCTTCTGTTGTGAAGAAGCATACATGATAATAAAGCAATACAGGTAAAAGTGGGTCAAACTTTTAAAAACGCATTGGCTTTCAAAGAAGCCTACATAATAATAGACTTTCTTGTCTGCTAAACTATAAATATAGACTAAGGAAATAATAATAATATAGGAAAATATATGGAAACAATTATATTATAGAAAATATGAATCTAAACTATAGCTATATAAATTTCCTCTTTAATTAAACCTATCCACCTATGGCGATTGTCTTGTTAATGCAATATTGGTTTTCTTTGCTGCTAAATTATATAGACTTTTAAATCTGAAACTGTTATTTGATCTCTTTACTTATTATTTAATGGAAAAATAAGAATTTAATGGAATTCGGTCTACTGCATAAATACTACTTCGTGAACAAATTAAAACATGTATATATTAATAAATAAAAGATAAATTGGAATTTTATTTTCGAGTAATGTTAAAAAGCCATTTTTTTAAAATCCTGTTTTTAAGACTGGTCACAGTGCACGATTCAATATTTTGTGAGAACAATAAAGTTAATTTGAATTTCATAACAATAATAAAACCATAGAAATAAATTACTCATCAAATTAAATTGTTAAATTAGTGCTAAAATCAAAGAAAAATGTGAAGATTATTAAGTTGAAATTAATAGAAAGTATTTTTTAAAAAATTAATATACTGCTAATATTTTAATAATAATAATATTTTGAAAAAATGAAGCTTAAAAATACCAAAAGCTTGTTTAATTTTTAGTTAACGAATTTTAATTAATTTTTAAAAATTAGAAATATTGACAACGACATTCTTCTAATTTTAAAAAGCGTTTTATCATTTTTGAACAAAAACAGTAAATTTGTATTACATTTCAAATATTTATCTTTATATGCATAATATTTATATCAATTCATCCCTCGTTCACGATTATACGAAGGACTTTGTATCTTTGATAAGCTAATTGATTTCTACTTTTTAGTATTAACACTACGCCATCTAGTGGCACTAAGTCAGATTCATGCGAAAACTATTCGAGCACCACATGGATGCCATACAAATTTATATTTATTTATCAACTAATATTTATATTATGAAAATTATTATTATTTTAACTAATTATTTATTTTATGAAAATAAAAATTATGTCCCGTAAACTACAAAAAAAAAAAATCTTTTACCCCCCCCCTAAAGAAATCATATCCGTGGCAAACAAAAGAATTCTGATTATTGGACATGCAGACGACCGGACAGTGTTAAATAAAATTGCGATTAAAAATTTTTTTGATAATTAATTGCGTAAAAATTGCATATTTATCATTTTGCCTTTCTTGTATTTTCTACGCACTTAAACGCAAAGACATTTAGTACGACGCATCGCAGAAAAATAACTTTACATCTTCTATAAAATATTCAAAGAAAATAACTAAAATATTTAAAATATGTATTTTTATGTCCTATTTAAAGGCTTCATAAAATGTTGAATTTTCCATATCATCTATAAATATATTTTTCCCATACAAGCACATTTATAAGAAACGATTTCCATTCTTACCTGGAGGGATTTCTGGTTCTGAGGGTCGTCAATGGGGTTGTAGAGGATGATGTAGTAATCCCGGTACCCCTCAGGGACCTCCCACTCAAAAGTGATGTTGTAAGAGTCCAGGGTCTCCTTCACCTTTTTGATGGGCTTTGGATCTGCGGAGAACATCATGTGTGTCAACATTACTTATTGAAATAGAAGTGATTGTATAACCTCAAGAATCGCATTTTATGACGAAGAAAGGAAAAACGCGCTTCCGTTTGGAAAGGAAGACCCCATTTCCGCTCTTCCTTTTTAAGAAAGTGTCATTTTCATGATTTTTTAATGAAAAAATGCACGTATATTTTTATTTATTTATTTAAGGGTACTTTGCCGTTAGCCGGACGCAAGCGAAAAATCACCAAGGAAATTTGGTGGAATTCTACTTTATTTGGCGATTTTTCACTTTCAAATCGCTGTAAAAAACCTTATGTAAGTACCCATTTAAGTTGCTTTAAATTACTGAAGAGAAAATTGAAGGACGTTTGCTTTTGACGGATTGAACGCCCATTATGCCCACTTACACGACAATTTTTAGAGCCCGCGGGTCCCGAAAATGAGGTCTTATCACAAGGTTACTGCAGCCTTAATCCATTTTCTGAATAAGTTGCAATTAATAAATAATATGTCAATATCTAAATTTTATAGTGCTAAATAATTACTCATTAATATAATATTGGAGAGGATTTCGGGTTCTTACGCATTAGACCGTCCAACTTTATCACCTAATTTGATGTCGTCGCCAATGAGTTGCTAAACCACCAATTATGGCAATCCGGCAATGATGTAATTCGTTGATCTTTATCGCCAAATTTAAATCCATCATCAATTAGTTACTAAACCGTTGGCGAAGACGGTCTAATGCGTAAGTACCGGATTTTGTTGTATGTTTTAAAGCAAATACATGTTGGTTGCAGAGATTTTCCATTTCATTAGATATCCTAATGACGCTGTAAGGTTTAGATTCTGAAGAAATTCTAAAGAAGAAAAGCAGTTTAAAAAATAAGATGGTGTATCTCTGCCTTTTTGTAAAAAAAGCTAGATTAATGAAATTCGGCAATATACTTTTACTTCAAAATGGCAAATTTGACTAAATTTAAACTAAAAATATATCAATAAAAAGGATATTCCTCTGTATTTTCTTGTGAATTGAAAACGCATAAAGTTAGATGAATAAAACTTAACATTTGATCTTCGTATCAAAAATATATAAAAAAAATTGTAATTAATACTGAATCAAGCTCACCTCATTGCTAGTAGCAAATTATTGCTCATATGAAACCCATAAACTTAATAATAAACTTATTAATAAGCTACAAATTAGAGTCATGAAATTCGGAAGCAGACTTCTCGCCAATATGTACCAAATTTGGTATCAAGATAGGAAAAGATGTGTTATACCAAAATGATTTCTATTTATTATCCAGTAAATTATAATAAGAATATTCTACCAAGAACAACAAAGAGAAGATTATTCAACGAACACTATTGCATCATTTTGTGGGATTCACTGAATAAGACGAACACAAAAAATTCTCGATTTTATGAGGACGCATTTCTTGCATCTCGCCAACTACGATGATACTTCGCCAACTGAATTGCCTCTTTCTATTAGGAACTCATGAACAAGAACCCTTGATTTATCGCACACTTCTTCTCTATAGCCTCCCATTTCATCAGACTTAACTTAATCGCATTTGAGGATTAGCCCACTCCCAAGACATGACAGATGGGGTGAATTGAATGTTCACCTCCTCCTTTTTATTGTGATAATAGAATACACACAAGGAATATTTAGCTTAGGAACATTCCAATTGACCTTGAGAAGGAATGAGATTAACATGAGCTAATAACATCCGTTCAATATAAAATTGAATCCAGTGGATCGTATGTGAACGCCTTCATTCAGTACATTAAACAAGTAGTTCATCTGTACTACTATTATAAATAGAAAAGCTTGGATGATGTTAGTCAATCAAACCAGAATGGCAAAAACGAAATTGAATGACATTTAGCACAGAGATAGATTATAGTTAAGATTAGAACACAGGCTATTATTTATTCCGGTTCATTGTGGTTAAATTTTTATTAATTAAAACTAACGCTCTCACCAAAAATCTACATTTCCCCACCGCCAAATAAGTAAAACTTAAGATTTATCCCCCACGCTAATGTGGTTAGGCTAACCATGTTTTCGGCCGTTTATTTTTATTTTCTAAGTGTTTGGTGTATTTAAATTAAACATTGGGAAATAATCGATCTTTCGGATACTTTTGAAGAATTTTTGAATTAAAATAAAATATAATAAAGGAAATTAGAAATTTATAATCTGTATTTCGTTACCCCAACTGGCGTAAAAAATTCACGCATTTGTGAAGCCCCATTTGGTGTTGAAAATTCACGCCTGCGCAGTGTGTTCTTGATTTAACGACGTACAATTCGGAGGTGGACCCTTGAAGTGAAATACGTATAAATTGAAAGAAAAGTCAGCATCGCCTTCTAGGTACAGTCGAATTTTGATGACCAAATTCGATAAATCTAAAAATTTGTATAAAATTCCACAAATCAAATTTCACTCTTTAAGTTTGTCACATTTTGTGAATGATTGTATTCACTGAAAAAAAAGATGGACTGGTGTACGATGGTTTTATAATCTCAAAGAAAAAAAAAAGTCAGGACTAAAATAAATTCAAAATCATGATTTTTTCTTCTAAATTTAAAGTTGGGCCATATGCCAAAAAAACTTTTGAGAGTCACAATACTTTCTCTTTGTACATAAACGAGAAAGTAAAAAAATCATTTGCAGGAAGTTTTTAAAGCTTGAGTTTCTTATAACCAATTTAATCCCTTCTAGGATCACAGCAAATATTGTTACGTAGGTACTTTAAGCTTGGAACTCAGTGACACACAGGAAAAAAAGCCAAACCAATTTATTAATTCAACTCGATTGGTTTATCAATTCGCTCATGAATTAATAAACCAATTTCTTAATTCATGAGCGAGGTACAGATAGAAGCACTGCACAACTCTGAACCCCTTGACTAAGAGATCTCCGGCTCTTATACCGGCAAGGAAAGTCTCAGAATACTTTTCTGGAGACAGTAAGAAACGTCCTGAGCATTTATCTGGCAAATTAAACAAATGTCCAGAATTTTCTGGAACACGAAATAAAGGAGAACATAAATTAAGGTATTAAATAAATATCTACCTAAACTTAAAGCCTTAATATCGTAGTGGGATTCGAACTCATCATCTCCTGTCTACGAAACCAATGCTATGCCCACTCAACTAGAGAATGCCGATTGCTTAGCACCAATGCGATAATATGCTTCAAACGAAATTCATCACTCTATGTTATGAATAATGAGAATAGGGCTGATAATTTTTTCAATAAGACAGAAACTTAGATGCTTCAGTTCATTATCTTACACAAAAATAGTGTGTTGTTGCTTAATTGTTAATTAGCCAAATTAATTACTTAATCAAATTAAATTAGCTAAATGAATTACTTTTCACAAGCAATTTTAATCCTAAAAATATTTTAATATACATTAATTAGGAAAAAATGTCATTTTATTCTATTTTTACTCATATTTTTACTCATATTTTATAATTAAAATATTTACTTACACATAGTTTGTTCTATTTCTTCAGCTTCCAGGCTCTCTACTTTATTGCTGACGCTCGTCACTTGAACCGAGTACCGTTCTCCGGGAACCAGATCTTTGATCTCGCACGACGTGGTGTTCACGAAACCTAACCAAGAGAGAAAGGATTAGTCGGGGAGCACAATTAATTCGTCGTCCAAGCGCAATCTACTCAGAAATTTCAAGGACAATCCCAAAGAAAGTGCCTTAAAGAGGCATTTGAATATTCATGAATGATGGGAATAACTCAGCAAGCGTCCAGACGCAGAAATCCGGGCGTGATTCTCTCTTGCAATTTCTTGCGAATCGGAAGAAATTCGGTATAAGTATGTTCATTAGTAAGTGAATGATTTCTGGGAATTTAAAGAGCAATATTTGGAATGGTGTGATATTATTAGATTATAAAATAAAAGACAAATTGATAATTTTTGTTATTTTAATTGAAGCTCCCCCTCCATAATAAAGAATCTCATATAGAAAATATTGATATGTAACATCACGCTTTTATGTCTCTTCAGAATCGGGAAAAAAATTTCTTCGAAATTGTTAACAACTCTCTCCATTTTGGAGTTTGTAATTTTTTAATTAAATATTTAAAAAAATCAGCAAAGGTATGATTTTTTTTATTAATATTTGTAATTTTATTTGGATAACCTAATAAATACATACTGATTAGATCTAATTCTTTCAACAATTCGTTTGATTTTCTAAAATAAGCGACAGCAATCCTTTTCAAACAGTTAAAAAACTTTTTCGAGATAAAATGTTTTAGTAAAATACTCAAGAAAAAATCATTAGACTAAAGTTTGTTTCTCAATAATTTGTATAATTTCATTTTTAAAAAATAGTTTTTTTTATTAGATTTATATGCTAAAATCTTCTCCAATTTCATTTCCTAAATATCAGGAATGTAAATACATTCAAATTTGTTAAAATAACTTTTTAGTAAGATTTGCATTTTTTTTAACCAAACGCTTAAATAAAAGAACACCAATATAATAGAATCCCTTACAACATAATTAATGTTCCTAGTTGAATGTATGTTTTATAAGACAGCATGGAATGCAACAAATAATATGTAATAGTTATCTAAGCAGCTAAATTACCCACACATTGAGAATAACAAAGATGTGTATTCATAAAACAAGACATTATTAATCTCATGCAAAAATCCATCGAGCTATAAGAAAATAATTTTACGGTCAATATTGTTACGATTTTAGCGTAGCGGGTTCGGATTGATTGGACTTTACTTGAGGACAGCACAAACAAATTTATTTGCAGTTATTTACAGGATGACTTGATAAAAGAAAACTTCAAATAAACACAATCCAGCAGTCAGCAGTCACTTACAACGTAAATACAAGCCTTACGCACAATAAACTTAGACTGCAAAACAGCTATCGTATAGCACAACAAATAGTGAATCATGGCGAGCTCAATAATACAACGTTAACAGCAAACGTAAACACAGCTCACTAATAACAAGCGGGAAAAGTAATCCATTAGTCCAACGAAACGCTTCTCTTCCGAGAGGAAATTCAACTAACTAACTGCCGGAACTACGGCTACCCGTCCCTTATATAGACGACCGAGCGCGCGCCCAAAAGCCCTCGAAGCAACGCAGCGCTTCGCGTATGATCCAGCGGCTATAAGACTATTTCTTCCGCCAAACCAACACGGCTGGCGTGAAGCTCCTCGTCAAACGTCGTCAACTTCGAAGTGCTTCCGCGGCGCTCGCATTCTTGTAACAATATGTTAATAAGACAATTTCTTTGAATCATTTATCCTTTATAATTTTTCTAAGGTTAAAATTATCTTTAGATTATTTGTGCAAATCATGAATCTATATTTGCTTGATTTGAAATTTTGGAAAAGTACGCAATTAGATAATGCAAACGTATTTCTAAGAGAAAAGGTCAAAATGCGAGGAAGATATTTCGACAGTGATATAAAAATTTTGATTGCGGTAAGATGTTATCTGACTTCATAAAATAAGGATATCTTTCTCCGAAAGATCATTCTTCATTCAAAAAGAAATTGACAAACGAGATAAAAGACAATTTAAAATTTTTTGTTTTTCAATAGAAAAAGCATTTCGGAACTGAATACCAATAAAGAAAAGCAGCCTGACAAAGAGAAAAAGTCATATATTTAATGATGTAGCCAGGATAAATTGTCCCCAATGCTTGTATGAATTTTCAGCAAAATAAATGCGGCAATATGTCTGTCTACGCGTCACCGCTTGGCATTTTAAAAGAGACGGTCCCTCGGAAACATATATATATCCCTTTTTGTTGCTGTGCCACTGAATAGAACCGATTATCATTTAAAAGCAGTAAATTAGTTTTGCTGTAAATTCAACTTTGTAGTAAGTATGAATGACAGCAAGTGGAAAAGAAACAATAAAATAAATACAGTAATTCAAAGAGATTATAAATTCTTTTTTTTATTACAAAAATTTACTGCAAAGGAACCATTGAATATAATGTCATTAAATTTTTTCTACGAAATAGTAGGGCACTTAATTTTTTTAGCCCGATAAATAACGCAATTGATGCAGAAATATTGAATTTGAACTTGATTGTTATCAAAATGGCGTTAAGAAAGGAAAAGGCCCGATGTGTTCTGTAACTCCATGAATTAAAATTGTCAGTTTTGGGGGAATTCATACCGATTCTCAGACCTGTCGGTAGGCACGTGGAATAAACCATAAAACTGAATAACCGGGTCTATGCAACAGCAACACGGACAGAAACTGTGGTTGAGTCCTAAGGACCAACACCGACCACGGTACAAACCTTCCCTTAGGAAGTACGTCCCGTCATCGGTGGGAGAAGCCTAATTCCCTCCTATTAGGGTACACTCCAGGTTGGCGAGATCCAACCACCATGCTGGAAGCATATAATTCTCATTTCGAGGTGCCCCTCAGGGTCGATTCATTTTTGGGGGCACTTGCAATTCAGAATGTTTAAAACTCTAATTAAAGTTAGAATCACAGAAGCTGCCTGTGTCTAATATCAGACGCGAAACGTTGTCAATACTTGGCGGGAATTGAAATACCAATTTGGTATTTTCGACTTGCCAAGTGTGCTCACATAGAAATTTACTGACGTAAGTAGATTTGTTTATAACTTTGTTAAAATCTTTATAATATATCGAGGCAACCAAACGCCAGATTATAATAGATTTTATAATCTATATTTTTTATGCGCGCTATTATATATAATAGATTTTATAATTTAACTATATTTTTTAGGCGCGAAGAAAGATTTTGTGATCACCTTTTATTTTATCTCTACGACATCTCTTAAAGTAGACAGTTCGCTTTTTTAAAATCCTTATGGTCAGTCTTAACACATCCGAATGGCTACCAAGCGCATCAAATTCATCAGAGGTTAATACTTTCAATTTTTCAGTTTCAATTTGGTCAATTTTTGTCGTGGTAAAAAATTATTCCAATGGCATTATTAACTCAAATTTCATATTCGGCATAACTAAGACAAGAAAATGCATATATATTATTCTTCAGGTCTTTTTTTCGGTTTCTTTTCAATTACAAAAACAATGATCTTAATAAATTTATGATTAAATTTATAAAGAAGGCTATATCTAATAAATGATCAAAGTATTTTTACAAAAATTATTCCAAAACACTTCTAGCCCTCGTCAAAAAATGTAATTTATTTTTGTTTCTTTTTATAGAAATTACTGCAAGACAAGAATAATCATCTCTTATCTCGAACTGCTGAACAATGTCAGTTTGTGGCTACTGCCAATGAATTAAAATCAAAAACACCAATAAATTATACACAGAATCTTAAAGAAAAACAAAAACAAGAAGCGCTTCTAACCCATTTGTCTCCAAAACGCTGATCCAACAGGTTGGTATCGTACATTAAAGTGATCATACAAAGAGCCTGATGGTGCTGTCCAAACGATGATCATGTTGCTGTTGCTGGCCTTGACAACTTGAAGACCTCGAGGCTTCAGCGGAGCTATAAAGTAAAATGCAAATTTGTCAAGATTTATAAGAGAACATTATAAATCAGATTTAAACCACAAAAAGAAAAAAAAGACTTACGAATGGTTTGGAAATAGGAATGTGGTTCGCTCCAGAGGGCAAAGCTGATGGCATACACCTTGATCTCATATCCGGCTCCTGGGAAGAGATCCTCGAGGACCAGCCAGTTGCGGCCTATTATCTTCTCCTGCAGATACCGAGTGTCGTTGCGGATGTACATAATAGAATATTGGTCTTGGCGGCTGGTCACATCAGACTTCCATGTCAGATTCCAACCACCTGAGTCGGATGGCAGAAGAGATTCGATAACAGGAGAGGAGGGTTCTGAAAAATATTTGTGCTCAGTTAGCAATAAGCATGCATTGATCCTGTTTTAAATATGAAATGAATTTCTCATCGTGAACGCTTTAGAATCATAGTGGATAGCAGGATGGTGAGATTGTGTGTGTTTCGTTAGTATGAATATGTGTGTGTGTGTGATTAGTCAATTACTATTAATGTGTAAGTCTGTGTTTAGTCTCATTACTGTTAACGTGTGTAGGTGTGTTTAGTCTCATTACTATTGATGGGCGTGGGTTTTTAATCTCATTACTATTAATCTGTGTATGTGTGTTTAGTTTCATTACTATTAATGTGTGTGTGTGTGTTTAGTCTCATTACTATTAATGGGTGTGTGTGTTTAGTCTCATTACTATTAATCTGTGTATGTGTGTTTAGTCTCATTACTATTAAT
>JAOUZG010016644.1:575383-594716 GCA_026289955.1 Argiope argentata | reverse complement strand
TCACATGATAACTTGAAATTTGCGATCACAGATTTCATTTTGTATTTCATTTTAAATTGAAATCGTTAAAAATATTTTTTAAAAAATATACAGAATTAAAGCTAGGTTTTTAAAAAGTGTACAGCAAACAAATGTATTGAAGCAAATACAAAATGAAATCTGTGATCGCAAATTTCAAGTTATCATGTGAAAACATTATTATGTTTAAGTCATTATTTGCATTAATTAATTTTTAAGTCATTAACTAGTTTAAACTGGTTTGAAAAAATTACGAAACTTCTCTCTCTTTCTCTCTTTAATGATAATTTTTTAAAACTTTCATTTTCAATTTTCCAGCTGGCAAACAGCATTTTGGAGCTCGAACGATTTTGAGATGAAATTACAGCTATGATGTCAGTGTTCTACGTCAATATTTTAAAAACGTATCTGCTGTTAAGAAACATATGAAATAATAAAGCAATACTGGTAAAAGGAAGTCAAATTTTTAAAACCGCACCTGCTTTCAAAGAAGCATAAGTAATAATAATTCAATACTGGCAAAAGCAGGTAAAAAATTTCTTCAACTGATAATTTCCAGCTGCCCCTAATCTTTATTTTTTGCTCGTAAATTTCGTTTCGGTTATTATCAAGTTCTAACATGATAATAAAAAAACATTTCATCGTAGGTCAGATTTATGAGTACAGTTATCAGAATCATCATGCTTTATTTATTATTATTTTTTAAAAGAATTTTTAAATAAAATAGTAAAATAATAGTGGTAATAAAAAAATCTTTTTTAAATGTATTCTAAATACTCAAATAAAAAATTTGTAAACTACAAAAGTCTGAACTATATTTATTTGCAAACAAGTTGGATACTTGAGAAATTATATTAACAATAATCCGAAATTTAAATGACAGCTAATTTGAATTTGAATTTGTTCGTGAATAGAGTCCTTAATTTAAAATAATAGTCCAAAATTAAATTATTTAAAAAATACTATATAAAAAAGTTCGAGTCCATCAAAAATTTCGGTTTTTCGGTAAAAAGTATTCGTTATTGTCGTACTTTTCTCATTTGATAAAACTTTAATAAATTTGAATTTCTTAGTAAATAAAAGCTTATATCTTCATTTATAAGCCTTAATTGAATCAAACCAATTATATTAATTGATTTAATATCTTTTTTTCCCTAATATGTAAGGATCTGAAAAATACGAGAGTGAGTTTATAATGAAGTCAAGATATTGCTTATTAATATGACAAATATCATATTAATTTTGTATTGTTAATTTCTCTAATAATCATTCCAGAGCAAAGATTTATAGTATTTATTATCATATTTTAAGGATAATAAACAGTAATATTTCATCATATACAGCAATTCAAAGACTGCAATTTTATTGTTTGGATTGAAATTAATTTACACAATAGTGTTGCGATGTTTGGAAAACATTAACTGTGAAAAAGAGCAAAATATACACTAAAAATGCTGGCATAGGAAACTAGAAATAGCAATACCTTTTTTTATGTTGAATTAGTTGAATTTACTATTTCTTGATCATTAGTATTCAAACTCCATGATGCATGTATGGGAAAATTATGTAAAAATTTAAAACAATCTACGATTGCCGAAAAAAAAATAACCGCATTAAAAATCAGAACATATATTAGGAATACTAATTATAAAGAGTTTGAATCTAATTACTTTTTTGTATGAACAATTAGAAAAAAAATTCCCCTATTCAAATCTTTTTTTTAAAAAAAAAAATCATAGTTAATTATACTTAAAATCAAGAACCAACACATCTTGTCTTCTATGCTGCTGCCATCTAGGGAAAGTTTTACGAACTGTTCATACGTCTCTCTTTTTCTGTATATATGCGACATTTTTTACGTTAACAAATTTGTGAGCAGAAAAATCTAAATTTATATTACATTTAATTAAATTATTACAATAATTCTTAAAAAGATTTAATTTAAAAGAAAAACCATTGAGAAACATATTTTATGCTTTATGTTAAAAAACAAAAATATGTCTTTCTAACAGAACGTTTTCAGTAGGAAATCTAATACGGCTTAACATTTTCCAAATTTTGAAGTTTGAAATATTGCACAAAATGTCTCGGATCTCAAACCTTTTAATTCGCATTATAACACAGATTCATTTTCATGCTGAAACATATTCAAATATATGAAGAAATTATTGGCAATCGTCTGTTAAAATAATTCTGCAACCAAAATGCTAAGTTTAAGGGTTTTGTTTAGTTAATTAAAAAAAAACAGATTTTTACTGTATAGTCTTATATTAAAACGTTCTTAATTCTATTATTTAATTTTACTCATAATTTATTAGATAATTGAAACTCGTTTGGAGTTTAATATCTGTTTTACGTTTAATTAAGGGAAAAGTGTAATTTCTATACTTTTCCCTTTCTAGACGCACACATTCATTTAATTTTCATGTTTCAGATCGCAAATTTATAAATTCAATATTTTTATTAAAAATTTTGAAATTTCGCACTATTTAGTACTAATGGAAATAAAAAAATCCAATTTATTACTACTTTTAACCTCTTCATATTATCAAATTATATTCATTCACAGAAATTACCAATACTCAATGAAATATTTTATTTATTCGTGTATTTTTAAAAAAGTTTCAGAAAAATGTAAACTTGCTAACTTTGTGTGTTGTGACTTATGGCACTTGCCTATGGACAAGCCCAGCTGATACATCAGCAGATTTTAAGCCAGAGATATATGTCTCTTGTTTTAAAAGTAGCTCCATCTAGGGTCAAGAGTACGACTTAGATACACACACGCCACAACCCTTTTTAGGGGGGTGGACATCATTCATGCATATTCATTCACTCATCTGGTCGTGATTTAGATCTGGAACAGAGAACAATCCCCTCTGACCCAGTACCCCCAGTGGTATTACTCTCGACATGGAGGACTTTGTGACCACGAACAGATTTAACGAGCGCCAGCCGCCACACACTGGGGGAATCTTTTGGCCGGTGAGTTTCGAACTCGTCACCTAAGGAGTACGAGTCCAACGCTCTACCAACCTGGCTATCCTGGCCATGTTCTTATTTGTTCTATCAGTACGTTGTCTGATTGTTCTCCTCTGTGAATAGGGCCTCTGCAAGCGAATGTGATGAGTGAGTTGCAAAAGTCGTATTCTTGGCACTACTACAAAAACAAGAGACGCTCATTAGGTTTAAACCTTTGACTACCCCAGTGAGCTTGTCCACGGCAAGTGCCATAACAAACAACAACAAACTTTGATATTTCCTTTTATTAGAAGTTTTTAATGAAGATATTTAATTCTAGTTACTTTTATGATCTAAAAGATGAATTTAAAGAATTTATATATGTATCAAATGTATAAGGGACGGAAAATTGCAAATACCTGTCCTATACTGAGCCCTGGTAGGTTCACTGATCTGATTCTCACTGACAGTCTGGACGGATATGTTGTAATTCCTCCCTGGGACAAGCCCATAGAAGGCCGCCTGCGCAGGTCCCGGTGGGTCTCTTTCTTTGTCCACGAGCAGCTCCGACTGGATGGCGTCTTCAGGATCGATGCTCACCCGATACCTGTCGAAGATACCCGAAGGATATGGAGGCTGCCACAGGACCAGAAGAGTGGTCTCGTTCCGAAACCATACGATGAAGCGACCGGGAGTATTCGGCTCTGAAATTCAGATTCAAATACAATAATTAAATATTTTATTTCTTTGAATAGTATTTTGCTTTCAATAATGTAGCAATGGACGCAAAGAAGATTAAATATTATTGCAATAATGTTGAAAAATATGATTAAAATATATATAATTTATTAAATATGCAACAAAAATAAATCCAATTACTCTTCTTGTGTTAATACTTTAACTTATTTCAAAACTTACTTAGAATTTAATATCGACAAAACTTTGACAATACTTTTCTACAATACTTTACGACAATACTTTTTTTAAATTTTTTAGAAGCGTAACTACTTATAAAGTTTTTCTATTTCAAACAAAACAGTTATATACTTGCAACCATAACAACTATTTGATTAGAGAGAGCGAAAAAAAAAGGTCTTTAAGTCGTTTACTTACTTACTGTAAACGACACACAGTTACCGCTGTTTTTATTGAATTATTATTCCATTACATTTATATTATGACATAATTACACTACATTCTAATACCTACCCTACATACCTAATTCTACATATATTAGGACATAATTATTATTAAATACCCACTATATTATACATGTCAAAATTCAAACAAAATTTCATAGTGTTAAAACAAATTCATTTAATAGTGGCAAAAAGTATTAAATTAAATTTAACTTTACAGTTTATGCTATTTTTCATAGATAATGTCAATTCATAAAACTGAAAACATTTGAAATAGAATAAATATCCAAGCAGAAGAAAAATTCTCAATAGCGACAGGTTAACTCAATACTAGTTGGTCTTACTTGCAAGGCATCAAAGAATTCACCTATACTTTCATTTAAAAAAAGACAAAACTTCTCTGAAAGTTTAATTACGGTTTTCAATGAGCTGAACAAAATTACAGTTCACTAAGAATCTTTAAAAGCAAACGAATAAAAATAATATTCCAGGAATCTATAGTATTTGATAGACTAACCGCAGAATCAGCCTATTTGATAGACAATCAGCAGAACCAGAGCAGATAGACGGAACAGTTTTAAATCATCCTGTTCAAAAAATACCTATTTAGAAAATGCTCCATCTATCTGTAATAAGATAACTCGCAAAACGGTTCATGTTAGACGGATGAAAATTGGTATAGTGTCTTTACATAAAATATATTTCCATTAAATTTTCTGCAAAATCTGTACAGACGAAGCCTATTTTCATATAAGTTAATACGATAGCTACAAAACGAAAACTAGGTAAAATGTTATACATATATTTAACATTTGTAGTGTAGACTTCTAATAAATTTTGAGCCAAATCCAATGAAGGGTTGACCATATGTTGGTCTATACTATCAAAAATATGTAGACGCAGTAACTCTAAAAAGCAATGACTTGTATATGTCAAACTTGGTACATTTTTTGTGATTACAAGTATAGGTTTCTGTCAATTTTTTGTTCCAGTCGGTTTGGTAAAGTGCATCTAAAACACAAAGTCGATTTTTGGATACTATTAATTACATGCCATGAATTAATCGCCTAAAAACTCGCCAAGGATCTCACGATCGATTCTGTTAAAACATTAAATTCTCACCAAAGGCTAATATTTTTTATCTATTGTATGCTGATTCCAAGCAAAACAATTTCTGGGATAACACTTTTATTAGAGAATGTATGAGAAAGTCTTGGGGAGACCTCTCCACTGGTTATATAATTATTTCCTATCACAAAGTGCACGATAAGACAATCCATTACCCCTGTCTCTGTGTTTTATTACCACTGTAAGTATTCTTTCCCTCGCTAAAAGACACCTGTCTGACCATTATAACATCCGGTCAGCTGTGAGGTGGACTGTGTGACTCTCTCACTTTGTAATTGCTCCAGACGGGGATTCACTTCCTTAATCGGATTATTTGGACTTTTAGTCGAGTCCAGATAAAGAGCCACATGTCCTTCCAAAGAAATAAATTGTATCAAAAGAGCAAGTGAGTCAAAACCTTCGGATGTCAAACTTTCTTTATTATGAAGGGTACTACGAGGGTGGATCATTAACGAACATTCCGACGGTCAAATACAAGCCATTGGGGATATTTATGAACAAATATTGGGTAACCGGTTTCTCAAGTGCACCGATGCGGAAATGAAAGGCGGAGTTTTGACAGAAGACAAAATGTAAGATTTTGAAAGAGAAAACAAAGGAAGATGGATCTGAGGTTTTTGGATAGAGATTTCGGTGTTTCAAGGTCTTCGGAGATGAGTCGTTTGGAAGAAGTGAGAGAAGCTTCGTGGGAGTCGAGCTTCTGCTTTAAGATTCACCTGATGATTATAGGTGGATCTCTCGAACTGTCCCTGTAGTAGCCTAATGTGCTAACAACCTGCTAACTTTTCTTGTGAGGTTGTTTCTCCGAAATTAATCGAGGAACTATTCGTGCATAACTGTTAACTGAGATGTAAATATCATCAATCATATTAACCTAAATGATAACGAGTTGTTTCTATGTATATAAGGCTGTAAATAAAGATTTTGCCTTTAAACGCTACCATTTTATTTAAATGAACAGGATCAAGTCATTACACCACATCTAACGACTATATATATATGAAGAAAGAACACAAACTCACTTGTGGTAAAATTAGTGGTGACGAAAACAGAAGAGTCTTGCCCATGAAACACGGAGAAGAGCTGCACTTCGTAGGACGCCCCCGGTGTCAGGTCCCTGAGGAGGAATGGTGTGTGGTGGCTGATATAGTGGTTGCGCACGGGGGTCTCGTCTTTCTCAGACAGGGGGACCAAGGACAGCTTGAACCCCGTGTAGCCTCCCTGGCGTGGTGCCTCCCACATCGCCTCGGCCACCTTGCCCCCCATCACAGTTACATTCAGGTTTACAGGGGGATCTGGAGCTACAAGGAAGAGAAAGTTCAAAATTTTTAGGCAAAACAATATCGAATTTCAATTTCAGGAGTAATGTTTTTACACTATTTTCGAGTAAACAGAGAAAAAAAAATCCTGCAGATAAGAATCACTAAGAGAAAAATCCCAATCGGTTAACAATTTGTTCAGAAATAAAGTAATTTTTTTAAAAAAATTAGTAACTTATTCATTATTTCAGATAAATATATTTTAGAAAGTTTGTATCAATTCATAAGTTTGCAATTGAAAGATTGTTGTTAAAAGATAAAATAGGAGTTTAATTAAAGGAAAGCCTCTGTTATCGATTTTTTAAAACTGCATCAATTAGGGTTATAAATAAAAAAAAGTTAGTCACAGTAATTATTTTTGTCTTTTGAAATACCAGTACATTATCATCACACGAAAAATATACAGACCAATCACTGGTTTTAAACAAAACTAATGGAGCATGATATGTAATGATATCTTTAAAGCAATTATACCTCACGAATGTATAAAAATTCTAGATTTGTATTACAAATCTCCACACTTTGTAAAGTGATTATGTCATTCAGCTATAATGAAGCAATTATCTATTATTCTAAATTATTTCTTTTCCTTCTTTCGTTCAATAAAAAAAATTCTGGTGAATTTAATTTTGTAAAACAACGGTGGATAAGTTTTATTATTATTTTCTTTTTCTAACATGCTTTTTTCCAGCTCATATGCAAAATTAAGATCCCATCAAAAATTTCATTTTCTTTTGGGATTTTTTTGTTATATATTTCTTACATCCTTATCTTTCATTCCAGTTCTATATTCACACTAAATTTCTTGATACACTATCTGGACAAAAGTATTAGGACATCTCTTAAGAATGTGATTCTGGCGGGTGATGCAATTTGATGCGTAATCGACGACTATAAAAGCGTTATTAGTGGCTTCTCAGGTTCTATTTATGCGTTTTTGAGGCAATGAGTAAGTCAAAGGAGCATAGTGAGTTTTATCGTAGCAATGTAGTGGGATGCCACTTTTGTGGGAAATCAGTTCCTGAGATGGCGGATATTCTACAGATGCCTAAATCCACTGTGAATGATGTGATTGTGAAGTGGAAACGTCGATACAGTGAAACTTCAGAAAAATGAACAGGTTGGCCGAAAAGACTTGGTGAACGGAGCCACAGAACTCCGAAAAGTCTGGTGAAATAAAATCGCAAGTCCTGGTTGGTGAAAATTTCTCAGGAGTTCCAAAGCTCATCAGGCGTTATTGTTAGAAGCAGGACTGTTCGTCGAGAGTTCAAAAACTTGGGGGATTCTATGATCGTGCAGCTGGGCACAAGCCGAACATCACTCCACAGAATGCGAAGCAGCGAATTCAACAATGCAGAACTCTCTGTCCTTGGACTATGGACGCGTGGAATGCTGTTTTTTGGATTGATAAATCTTGCTTTGCAGCCTGGCAGTCGAATGGACGCATCTGTGTCTAGAAGATGCTCGGCGAACGTTTCTTTAGTGATAGCTTTGTGCCAACTGTTAAATTTGGTGATGGAAGCCTAATTGTGTGGGGTTGTTCCTGTGGTTCGGCCAACATTCCTATAGTCCCTTATCCAAAACTGTTGGAAAGTCACCTATCAAAACTGTTGAAAGAGTGCCTCAGTACGCTCTAAGTCCATACCACTGGGTGGCCGGATACTTTTAGCCAGATAGTGTACTATGTCATAACCTTTTGCTATTAACCCTTTCTAGGGCCATGGTAAGTATGTTTCCCATCAAATTTATTAATCTTCAAATAAAGTTATATAGATTTTGATAAGTTCTGACGCATTTTTCAGTAATTAAGAACCTCGTATGCTTTAGTTTTTTTTGTGTTTTTATTTGTTCATTGATTATTAATTACCCAAATTAATTAATTAATCTAATTACATTTATGTAATTAGTTACATAAATCACTTTTTTGTGTTAACCTCAATAATAAAAATATTTTAGAATACCTTGACTGGAAAGAAATGGCCCTTAAAAGGGTTGACATATTTACTGCCAGTATTCGTGCTACAAAGAACTACTTCTAAATCAATTTTATGAAACATAGTTATTGATATTCACAGATACAAAAAAATGTTGTTATCCTAGATTTGTTCACTCTAAAATTAATTATGACGTTACAGAACATCTGTTATATAAGGAAAAGAAATATGTTCGATTGGACACATCACTTATTTCATACTTTTTTAGGAGGACAATTTAAATTTCCTAAATTAATAATTGGTTATTAATTGCTTACCATTACCTTATTTGATTAATAAATTCTAGCTTTTAATTAGTTTCGTATATTTGAAGAATGCGATACTCTCAAGATGACCCGTTAATAAAAAGAATTTACTTATTTTGTCTTTTAATAAATATAAAATAAATAAATAAAATAAAATATCGATAATAAATTAAGTACTGATTTAAATATCAAAACCGATTGCTTTGAAAACATTTTATGTGCTGCATAAATCGTTAGCATTAATACTTCAATTTTATTTAATGCCCAGTAGATGGCAGCACGATAGGGAAAGTGAACGACGCATTATTTCATTTAAAATTTGACCTTGAATATCAATAGAATAATACCAAACTTTTTTATTCCTCACGTTTTAAGTTTCATTAAATATAAACTTTATTTTTCGTATTAAGTATCGTTTTTCGATTTGTTTGGATCACTGACGATAAAATATGTTTTGCTTTTGTTGAAAACTACCTTTAGGGAAAATTAAATGACTGGATTTGTTAATAAAAAATAGCCTTTAAAAATCGACAGTGCAGAAATCAAAAGCGCAGTTAATTGTATCAATACAATTAATTGCGCAGTTAATTGTATTGATTTACATCATGAGAAAAGTAAAAGAAATTCTAAATGTTATTCTTTTTAAAATTGGTTTTGAAAATTTATGTAATTTATACCTGTTTATTAATTATTTACTTTATTTATTTAATGTATAATGCAAAAAATAATAATAATTTGTCAAATGCTACCAAATAAAATAAAACATAACAAAATATAAGTTCCAGATGATTCGTATTAAGTAAGCTCTTTGTATATATGTATAAAATCCTCAGATGAAAAAGTATAAAACTCCTTTAAGATTTTTAAAATTACTTTACACACAGCCTCTTCTTTTCACGTAATTTTAAACAGCCTGACATTGAAAAATGAAGAAAAAAAATATGTTCCTTTCAGAAAGCTTTCTCTAAAAAAATTATTTATATATTTATTCCTTTCAAATTCAAGCATCAGCACATCTAAATTTGAAAACATGCTTAACACTCTTCAAAATAATATTATTCGAAATAATTTTATTTTTGAAATTCTGCAAATTGCTTCCTATTAGTTCTTTAATGATGTGCTAACGATATTATAAACCGGTGTTATGCAGTAAAAAAATAAAAAAAAACATATTTTGGATATGTATTTGGTGACCTTGTTTCAAACGGTTCTGTTGTCTTTCGCGCGAAAATTGCACATGCGCAGTTGGTTAACGTCAGAGGAAATTGTTTTTTTACGGATGAATGCTTCGATGGAGAGGAAGGTTGATGCTTTCATAATGGAGTGTCAAAATCAACAAATGATGAACAAATCATCTTTTTTTTCTAAACAATGGAATTAACAGGGGTTTTTTATGATACTTAACATTAGTCAGATTTCGCTTATTGATTTTTTAGCAAGTTATTATTATTTAAATTTAATTATTTTGACGAAAATAATTATTTTTTTAATGTCTACTATTTTTAAAATTTTATGTCTACTATTTTTAACATAGGTATTTTTCCGCAACAGTTAAATTTTCGCTAATAACCTTTGTAATATTAAAAAGTTTACTTTTTTAAAACAGGTGATTGAAGCTTTATCTTATATTTTACATTGTTATTGAATAATTTAAGAATTATTTATTCTTAATAAGTTTTAAAAGACAAAAATCTTTTTGTGTTTAGTTAATATATTTTTAAGAAGCGCATTGTAAGTAAAATGCTTTACAGAAATTTTTCGTATTCTTAAAACACTGATTATTTTTTACAGAGTTATAAACTGTAATTATATTTCTCATGCTTCAGCTAAGTTTCAAGAAAAATAACCTCTACTTTAATTCACACTCATTTAACTTGCATAATAAAAGATAAAGGTGCTTTTTTTTAATTTTTAAGTAGCTTTCCATTTTAAAGTTTTTTAAAAACTGCTAGGGGGCTAAAAAGTGATTCTCAAGCCCTAATTTTGCCTGAAATTAGATGAATTAAGTATTAAGTTATATGAAAAAGAACCTATCTTTGATTTTCAGGTTTCCAAGAGTATTTCTTTTTTGTTCAAAAGAGGATTTCTTTTTTGTTCAAAAGAGTATTTCTTTTTTGTTCAAAAGAGTATTTCTTTTTTGTTCAAAAAAGGATTTCTTTTTTGTTCAAAAGAGGATTTCTTTTTTGTTCAAAAAGGATTTCTTTTTTGTTTCAAATCAATTTCTTTTTTGTTTTAGCCAATCAATGAGATTTTTTTTAATTTGTCAAATAAAATGAGGAAGTTATCATAATTTAGATTCTACAATACGGTTATAAACGTACATCCAATGTTTTAAACAATGTAAATAATAATTTTTTTCTCCCCTTTCAAGCAATTTTTCTGCTGGAAATTTAAATTTATCTTTATTTTTTTTAAATAAGTTATTGGGCCAAGCCTTTTCTAGTGCACGCCTTTTATTTAAGTTAGAGCTATTTAAGCTGAGGGTATTCAGTTGCTTCATAAATAAGAATTCACTATACATTGCTAAGAGGCACTATTGCTGATATAAGTTCCCAATTAACTTAGACTCTGATAAATATACTTTTTAACTTTACAACAATAAATTTTACATGACATAACAGCATTTCCGGTTAAAGTTAAGAAAGTATGAATATTCTAACACTCTACTTACTCGTAGGCAGATCTTGGTTCCATATGAGCTTGTCTTGAAGTGAAGCGTTGGAAAAATACAACTGGAATGTATAAAGAGTTCCTGGCAGAACGTCGCTGATAGTGATGAGTTGGTTAATAAGGGATGAGTCCACTGTGAAGTTGGAGGCGGGGAATCCTTGAGAGGGGCCGTAGGACACTCGGTACACCCCTTCCCCCGACGATGCCGCCTCCTTCGGGATTCGGAACTTCAACTCCGAGCACACGCATACCTAAAATAAACAAACAAAACAATGAAACATTTTGTGTGTGAAATAAAATATTTTAGTACAAAGCAATGCACATCATCAAATGTTTCAACAATGGCACATTTGAAAGAAGTCTCCTAGAAACACTAGCGAGAGTAGTTTGTTCGAAAACTTTCTAACCTATTCTACAATAAATGCACTCGGGTATTATTCAGGGCATACCATTGGATATTTTAGTATAATTAAGTTTTTTGGCGATTAATCGCTGGGATGCTAATATAAAGGCACCAGAACATTGAATGTGTGTTTGGACATTGTCTTTCTGAAAGATTAAAACGAAAATTTAACACAGGCTTACAACTGCAGTCATAAATTCACATATTTAATTTCATATTAAAGTAGTACAGATCAACAGACAGAATCCAACTTCGATTTATATTTTTAATTTAGATGTTAAATTTGTGCACTAAACCGATCTGTCTATCTCTTTTGGTTTTGTAGTCATTGTATTGTTATATTCGATCGCAAGAGAACAGATATGCTCCAATTGTAGTTCGTTCAAAATGTATAAATCTACATATGCCAAATTTCATCGTTCTAGCTCAAAATGTTTTTGAGTTTTCATGTTCCCAGACATGCATAGTTCTTAGAGTACATTTTTCGAACTCAGGGCGATCTGAAGTACGGAATTTCGCCAAAACTCGAATTGTCGATTACAATATTTTATCTTCACATATTTCATAAATAAATGAGTAAAAGTGTGTTTAGGTATATGGAAAAGAAATTCGATTTTTACTAAATTTGATATAAGCATATATCATAAATGAAAAGGTAAAATTTTATAAGAATATATAGATACATATTCTTAAGAGATTTGTTTATATATAGTCTAGAGCGTTATTTGTTCGA
Source organism: Argiope argentata (assembly GCA_026289955.1). NCBI lineage: Eukaryota > Metazoa > Arthropoda > Arachnida > Araneae > Araneidae > Argiope > Argiope argentata. The sequence goes on along the minus strand of JAOUZG010016644.1, from coordinate 582,106 downwards.
ATATACGTCATTCTTGTTCGAATATACGTCATTCTTGTATATTTCGTTCTTATATAGTCTAGAGCGAGGATTTTAATTTACATTTCTTATTCAAACCTTTTTATACCATTTAGATTTTTCCAAAATTTCTCTAAACCTATTTCGCATAAGGAAAAATAAAAATAAATTTCTTGAAAGTTTATATTGCAGCTTATCCTTTATAAATATTTTGACAAAAGTTGCCTTTGCTAGAAAACTCATCTCTATTATGTTTAGAAAATTAATGTCCAATCAACAACTGAAACTTGTTTTTGAATTACCTTTACTACAAAAACCAACAAGAATGACTGAATTTCCCTTGAATTCACTATTCTGTTAGTTTCTTGAAATGTTTATTTTCTATTGTTAAAGGAAAAATTTTGCTTTAGAATTATTGTTTAGAGACAGACTTGTGAAAAAGAATTTTGTCATATGTCCACTATAAGAGTGTGAAGTTGGTCACGGGCATCTTAGACGCCATATCAGGGAATACTGAACCATTGTTCAGCAAACTAACAGAAAAGAGAAAGCAAAGGATAGTGAATAGAATAACTGCAATACCGTAAACGATAAAATTTTAATAATACATAGCTTCAATAAAAGCCATTTTTATATTGCAGTTATTATTAAAATTACTAAACATAAAAGTAAAAATATATAAATAGAAAAAAATAATAATAAAAAGAAAACAATAAACATTTGCCTAATTTTGTTTTACACTAAACAAATGAAAAAACGATAAATTTTCTGAAATTTAATTGTTGATGATGACGAGTCTTCTTTACAATGGAAAGAGGGGTGCAGCAGCTTCTGGGTGTATGGATTCTTGAGTACCCGAAGGTAGTAGTCTAACTTCTAGCTCATATGAGGATGACACCCACACACAAACACACTTACAGCCCCTTTTCACGGTGGGAGGGAAGCGCATATTCACACAACTCGCAGGAGAACAAACATGCCCTACTCGGGACTCTCAGATCACGAGTAAGACGCGTTATCTCTGGGACAGGAAGCCGGCAATTTCATCATTTAATAAATGCCATGCCTTTGAAGTTAATTAAAATTCTGTTTATTCTTTTATTTGGAAACCTTATCGTCCTTTTGCGCATGCGTCAGGATGAGATTGTACCTTCAAAAAAGGGACGATAGAAAAGATTAAAACTAGAGGTATTAACATTTGACAAATGAGTGAAACATTATTCACAAAATTTTTGTTAATTCCCGGATTCTAAAAAACTGTCTCCCTCTTGCGCATGCTTCAGGAATCGTTTATATTGTAAATAAAGTGGCGCATGAAATATTAAAAGAAAATATGTTTACATTTAACAAGGGGATGAACTCAGATTATTCGCTGTATTAAGAGGCGTAATGGCTTCTCATTTTTCTAAGACCAACCCTTAGTGAAGACAATTGCTCGAAAGTACTACTCTCTGTTGTTCTGAAACGAACAGTAGAGAAAATAATAACTGCCATTCTTTTTGTATATCCTAATTTAGCGAAGTATAATAGCCGAAAGATATTAGTATATGTATCCTTAAACAAAATGTGCATTTGAGTCCGAATAAACAGTGTTTCGAGACAAATATTACAATTTTGAGCAAAGATTTGGCAACAAGGACGCCAACTGAGTCGTCATTCCTCTCCTAACACTTTAATGCCACATCATGTCGTTAATTACCGAAATAATAAAGCGATATCTCTAAAAAAGTCGATATTATTTCGATTTCTCTACAATCAGGCCTCTCAAGATCACCAACTATGAGTTAAATACACAGAATTTTTACATCCTCAATCTTTCCGGAACAAATGTGTTTTCACGTTTGTAAAACATTCGATATAAAAATACCAAATTTTGCACTAATACACTTTGAATTATAAGCAAAGCGTTAAAAATTCATAATAAATCTGCATTAGCTGTGATTGCATGTAAGAGCATGTGTTGGCGCGGTTTATTGATAATTATTGTGATAGTTTTTCTGATAAACTTAAGTGCATTGAGGGACATATACTCAGAAATCTCAAGCATGGATGAGGATTACTATTACTTTTATAATTTTGTATTACACCATCATACGTCACCAATTCAGCATAAAATATATTTATGTATTGTCAATGTATTCAAATTCATTCTCTATCAAAATATAAAACAAGTTACAAAAAGTTTATTCCTTTTCTATCATAGAACTTTTCATTTTCAACTTTTAATCATTTACGAAAGAATGTATACAGATTTTTACGAAAGGAATTTGAACAAACAGAAATATTCTGAGCAGTCCAATGAATAGTAATTTTGATCTTCTGACCTAAGTAATAAGAGTTTATAGTGATATCATAGTAGAATCAAAGCAATTTTTTAAGAGAGAAAATAATGAAGCATAAATTACAAACTGTTTATAAATAACTAAAAAAATCTTCTTATAAAAAAGATATTGAAACGAATATACAACTTATGGGTTTAACAGTAATTTCGATACAGCAACTGCATGTGGCATTTTGTAGTATTTCAATAATAACAATACTGAAAGTAATTAGTTGACCGAGTTGTTTAACATTGTATTTCGTTTTTTGCTAACTTATTCGACTTGTTGATCCATACAAACATCATATCAAAGATTAATAAATAATGCGATCAAACTGGTTGATAAATTTGAGCAGTAAATCATTATACTGCATTTACAGAGGATTTCTTTTAACTAACTTTTAACCGATAACTTTCAGTTGAATAATAGAAGTATAAGAATATAAAAATACAGTTCCATAAAAAACTATAATGTATTAAAAAGATCGCTTCAAAATATCTAACTCAGTTATTTCTATTTAACAAAAAAGCAAACTTCATTTCAAACTTTTTAGACGTTGAATGAATAAAAAACAAAACAACTTTAATAAAAGAAATATAATGTCTCTCTTTATTTTTAAAGGGAAACATCTCTCCTATCGTCCTACGCAAAACTGGATAAAAGAACGTTTTTTTTTAAACTTTCAACCAAGTTTTCGTGGGAAATAATATAAGATTCAGAAACACAATGTATATATTTACAATATTCTTTCCCGGGGCTGCATATTTTGAGCACACGTCATTCTCTCTCTTTTTATGCGAGTAGAAAATATGACTAACAAAGACCTTTCATAAACACTGCTCGATTCTAGAGAAAGAAGCAAAAATGTTAGAACAAGAAACTGGGTCATATTGCACAGTCATTCACGACGATGCGTGAAGTTCTTACTCTCACTCTCTTTCTCATTCACTGTGATCTTGGCAGATATATTTATTCACATCACTGGTCACTTTCCAAAAAGCGTAGACACAGTTTTAACAATAAAAAATCAAATTCTGAGTTTGGATATGAAAGCGTTATTTCGGTAGACTTCCTCTTCTTCACCTGCTTTGAGCTGTTGCCAATTCGTCAGTGAAGAATGTTTATGCGAAGAATAACTCATTCAGAAAATTGTCAACAAATATTCTGACGCATGCTCATTAAGGTTTCACCTGTCATTTCCTGTTTCAACATAAACGAACAATAAATCAAAGAAACATTATTTGATTTGACGATGATAATAGAGAAAATAAGTTTTTAAAAAGTTAGCCCGATAGAGAAAATAAGTTTTTAAAAAGTTAGCTCGATAACAATCGAATTCTCATTTTTTTAAAACCATTTCGAATTTCATTTTAATATCAGTAACTCACTTTCGCCCAAAATAAATCCTTTCGATTTTTTGATAACTTTTTATTATCCTCCAGAGTTTTTTTTAAATATCAGTATTCTAAATCTTTATGATGATAATGAATATGAAAAAAAAAATGGTTTGTGAAGTGGTATTCTTATTCTTTATTCTAATTCTCATTTTTTGTATTTAATTTCCAATTAAGTAAACTTATTTTTGTTCAAAATAAATTTTTTTCTCTTTTCTTGCAACTTAATTTTATTATTTTTCAGCACTTTTTCATATCAGTATTGTAAATCTTCATAATTATTTATCAGATATGTGTTTGAATTATTTTTTGTGTGGCAAACGAAGTAATAATTTTTAGCTTCGGAATTTTATTTTTAACGTACTTCATTTAAGACTGTTCAATATTTCATGGATTTTAGTGTGGAAGACTGATAAGTTGAAAATCAATTTGAAAGTCAGTGAAGCAGAAAATTTGACTGATTTATTCAACTTATTGCCCAAGACAATGGACATAACATGCATTCTCTTTTAATAGAAATTATAGCTAATCAATTCAACTTCCTATTTTAGAATATTCTTAACTTTGTAGTGAAAGTTTTTATGTTTCACTTTAGATTATTAATTAACAATAATTTTTTGAAAATGTATGCATTTTCATGTAATTGTCATGACTGCATTAATTTACATTTATACACAACAATATTTAAGAAAACTATGGATGTTTATTTATGTAATGTAATATTTGTGTGAATGTGATTAAACATATGGAAGCTACACCAATTATCTTAAGGGAAATGTTAATATTAATCAAATTAGCAACTGGTAACCAAATTAGCTTAATATTTTATAATTTTTACAAATTTATTTAGTTGGCAATGAGCTAATAACAACTTTTTTAATGGATGAATTGATTTCTTGATCGAAATTACCGGTTGTAGTTTCATCAGCCCATTCACCCTGAGAAACTACCTAACCTGATTTGAAGACAAATTATGAAACATCATTAAGCAAAAGTTTTATTATTTGTTTATTTTGGTAAAGCTATGATCAAGCCTATTAATAAGTCTTCGAAGAATAAAAAAATGCGATGGTCAATACTAAATTGTAATCGGTGATCGTTCTTTTTATCCCATTTCAGCTTTCATACATTCCCAAACCCCTAATATTTGTATCTAATTTTAGTAATTGTGGTTATAAATGACAGAGATAAACTATGGGGTAAGCAAAACTACTGATTCAAGTAATCACCAGAATTCACAAAGAATTATTCTTCTGATATTATTATAAGAAGATCGCAAGATTATATCTAAAATGATCGAAAATAGTAGTTATTTTGAATAAACCAAATCATATCTATTTTTATAACCTTTCTGGTGCTGTTAATCATGGCAAGTTAAGTTAACAGTGTACATTTCACAAAAACCAAACAAGAATAGATAAAAATATAATAAAGCAAATGATTCAGAATTATATTCTGATTGGATTAGAAAAGTTATTGAAGTATTGTAGCTTTTCAATGGCAGTTACATCGATTTCATTTTAATTCTATGTTAATTAATTCGAAATTTTGAGCTTAGACCACAAAAGATTTGCCATTTTTAAAAACTCGCTCAATCAAAGAAGTTTTGGTGATAAACCAGTTTATAAAATAGTTTTTTTGAACAACTTGACATCGGGAAACGTTAGTATATCGCGAGATCATTCAAAAGAACAGAAAATACTTAGGTAAATAAATGTAATAATTTTTTAAAAAGAATGCAGCATTTTCATCAAAAAGAAAAATTGGAACACCACATTAGCAGCTAAATATTCTTGTGGATGTCTTAAGCCACAATTTCAAAATACTTTTTGAGATCTCATTATTTTCTTCCATTTAAAAAAAGTTATGATGGACCGAAAATATGAGCTTAATGGCAGATGAAAAAGAAAAAAATTATGATTTAACTTTCCAAACATAACAAAATGTATTTAATAGTTGGTTCTGACTTAAAAGATATTAACTGCGTTTGAAAATCAAAATTCTTAAGACATTGATCGAAATTGTCTCGTTTATCAGTTCATCACGTGATTTTTCTGTTATTGGAAGAATTTAAAAATTAAGTTGAAATCATAATTTGTAGAAAGTCGACGTTTATTTTTCCATTTCTAACATCAATAACATGGAAGTTTTGATAAACAGTCTCTGGCTTCAATTTATAATTTCTATTTCGTTCAATCCTCAACAGAAAAATTAATGGATTATTTACCACAAATATCAATAAAATACCAAATTTTCTATAAATAAAAGCTGCTTAAAAGCATTATGAGTAGAATATAATTCATAAAAAAAGATCCCTCACATTGAGAACGTAATAGATAGGAGCCGGAACTTCGGACAATAACTTTTCCAATATGGGCAACATTTTATCTGATTGCATGAACACGGAACAACATTCAGAGTCAAAGACCTAAAAAGCTTCGAGTGAATCATCGAATTTTAACAGAAATGCGGCAAATCCGCTCATCTTCTGCTGTCTGCGTAGATAAATGATACACTTGTTGACAAACTGCCGTTCTTGTCATCGGTGATTTCCCCAATCATAATAAAATTGCCCGCTAGTTATTGATGCTATCTGTTGCCCAAGGTCAGAGAGCTCCCTAAAAGGGCAAGAAATGTCCAAACAGAGGACTCCTAAGTGGGCTTTGATGGATGGGAAGATGACCAGGTGGGTTGATTGCAACATCTTTTTTTCGTCAAATCCCACTAAGTCGCCCACTTCTTAGTCGGCAGATAAGAGATTTTTCTGGATTTGGGGTTTCTGAATGTTTTATGATGGAAATTAATCTGATTTGACCGTTGTGGTTCTTCTTGGGAAGTTTTTTGAAGATAAGAGATTACAAAACCTTACAGTGACTAATATGGAATACTTAAGTATTTTTAAATGGTAACAGACTTTTTTCTATTTAGGAAAAAAAGTCATATTCTGAATACCAAGTATGTGATTGTGTGTGTGTGTGTGTGTGTGTGTGTGTGTGTGTGTGTGTGTGTGT
>JAOUZG010016644.1:563969-575373 GCA_026289955.1 Argiope argentata | reverse complement strand
TGTGTGTGTGTGTGTGTGTGTGTGTGTGTGTGTGTGTGTGTGTGTGTCACGATGGATTTCTCATGGAATGGAAGAAGCAGTTCATTATCAATCTTTCGAAGATAAAAACTTGATAATGCATAAAGTGAAATTTTTCGTGTCCCAGTCAGGACATGGTTGTTCTTCTGTGCACTATTCATGAGGTGTTTGAATGTGACCCGCTGTAAAAAGGGGTTGTGCAAGTGAATGTTATGAGTGTGTAGCTAAGTCATAGTCCTGGCCCTAGTTGGCGCTACTTCAAAAACATGAGACGCTTATTCGGCTTAAAATCGCTGACGTCCGTCAACTCACTTGTCCATGGCAAGCGCCATTAGTGACAACAACAACAACATAAATGAATTTTTTTAAAGTTCTTAAAATTAAAAACATGACTTTTTAAATGATAACACTTTATTTCTGCACAATTTTTTCTCTTGTCTGAATACATTTTTTACATTTGATTTAAACTCTAATAATGTTTTTATTTTTTAATGAAATTCAAGCTAATTTCATTACATCATCAATCAAGCTTTTTTAACCGATGTTAAAATCACAGAAATGTTTTACTTTAGATAATTGAAACTCTGAAATAGAATTTTTAGTTTAACTTATTATTATTATCTCCACTTGCACTAATTTTTAGTTGATTAGATCCATTAAATATGTTTCTCAATTTTATCAATTAATTAAATAAAATTTGAAATTAATATAATATTATTAATATATATTTCAAATTAATATTAATATTATAATAGTCAAAAAAGCCTATATTTTGGGCTGACCACAGAAGGCACCTAGCAATCTGTGATTCAAATAACATGCAGTTAACAACTAATTAGAAATTTAATATATGAAATTTTTTTATGTTGAATAAAAATCATTAAAAAAGTATATATTTATTCATAAAGCTGAACTGGAGATAAATTAATAATTTATTTTTCACTGAAAATTTTAACGTGTACTGTAACGATTTATAAGAAATCGACGTTTCTTTTTTATTTTTTCGTATTTGTTTTCATATGTATATTTGACACAAAAATTTTTGTTAGACCTTAATTCAAAAAACTTAGCTAAAATTGTAAGTTATAGATTTTTTAAGACAATTCAACTTCTTAATCTGTATTCGCTATACGTATAATACAGAGTGTCCAAAGAGTGTCCAAAAAGTTTGTGAATTTATTTTACAAAAAACTACAGGTTTAAAAAGAATTATTTTTATGCCGATGATAAAAAGCCATTTTAACATAACTAAGAAAAAAATACTGAACTTACATTTATAATAAATGCTCAAAATGTCCACCTCTTTCTTGGAGACAAAGCTGAACTCGTTTGCGCATGTTTTTCGAAACGCGTTTTAACATGCTAGGAGTGATTTCTTGTATCCTTTGGGTAATTTCTCTTTTCAAATCATCTGTTGTTTGAGGATCACCTTCATAAATGTTGTCCTTTAAATATCCCCACAGAAAAAAGTCCGGGATGGTCAGATCAGGGGATCGAGGTGTCCAAAGATTTTTTGAGATACGTCGATCGCCGAAGAAAGTTTCAAGCATGTCCATTGTTTCATTACTGGTATGGCAAAATTTAATATACTTGAAAAAAAATCATGGAATATAATTTTTTAAATTTGGAGTACGGGAACTTTTTGGACACCCGGTATATTCCTTAAATTGATAGTCAATGATGTTGACAAGAGGTAAAGCTTTTTTCACTTATTATTTTCGACCATTTGTATTTAACTATCATTCTTTTAGGCTTAAAAGATTTTTTATAACTCATTTAACAACAAATACCTTTTTCATAAGAACTTCCTGTTATATAAAAAAGAATATTTAGTTTAAAATTTTGTAAGAAGCATCCCAAATTTAAGATACACAATACCTAAATTGTCCAGTATACAAAATATTTCAATACGGTCTCCATTAAAGTTTTGAGATCTACAATTTCAAGAACTATTTCATTGACATAACGATGAAAATTCAATTAAAATTGCCAAATATTTGACTGCTACTCAACAGCTTGTTGAATGACTTATTTACCTTTTTTTACGAATCGTTGGTGATAATTTTTTTATTCGTTCTCAGAGGTTTTCTTTATTACGAAATTTACTACACTGATAAGCTTGATGTATCATTAATTTTTTGATAAATGCAATTTTTCATTAAAAAGAAAAACAGGGATTCATATTTATTTTGCCCTGAATGGGAAAAAGTATTATATATCGATTTAATTTTTAGACAATTACAATTTTATTTCTTTCTATGCTTTTCATAAAAGAAAATAAAAATTGTAGCAAAATAGATCAAGTATATCACCAGTTTGTGCCAATGTTACAGATGTTAAATCTCCGCCCTTCAAATCATTTGTTGAGAAAACAATATGCGCACGAAGGGCTGTCTCTAAAAACATTTGAAAATAATGAGACTGTGACACACATCCGAAATGTGAACGACTAGTCTCTCGGCTCTCATCAGAATCCATTAGGGCAACTTTGTCTCCAGAAAAAAGCAATAAATCAAAGCGGTGGCAACCCGTCATCATCATCATCATCATGAGTCAGTGGCCCAGATGTGAAAGGGATGAAGACAATGGGAATGCAAAAGTTAATGATGGATATTTTTCAAATCCATTGAGATTAATTAGATGTTGTTGAAATTATTTTGTTTAAGTTGCAAAATGCTTGCATGCTTCGAATTATGAAATTGTTTAACAAAACGTATAAGATAAAGCAGAAAATAAAAAAAAAGAACTTTAAAAGCATTTAATCAAGTAGAGCTGCATTTATATGTCAGAATATATTCTCCATTGAATTTTTTTTAAAAGATGTGATTATTAATTTTTTTCTAAATACTCTTTATTATCACAATCCTTATTTCACTGTAGAATGAAAGTTGATTATCATAGTGTTGTCTATAGTCAAGTCATAGACAGACTCTCCGACCCGCCATGAAAGAACACGTATTAACCATAAAACTGAATGACCGGAGCGCCGCAACAGCAACACTGGCGGGAACGGTGGTTGAGTCCTAATGGCCATCACCGGCCACGGTACAACCCATCCCATTGGAAAGGTTGTACGTCTTGACATCGATGGAACGAACCTAACCCACACCTAACAATGTACCCTCCAGGGTGGTGAGATCCAACCACTATTCTGGAAGCATCTCGTCCTCATTTCGAGGTGCCTCACTGGGGATTCAGTTTTGAGGAAACATGTAATTCAGAATGTTTGAAACGCTATTTGAATTTAGAATCACAAAAACTGCCAGTGTCTAATATCAGACGCGAAATGTTGGTCAATACTTGGCGGGAATTGAAGTACACAATTTGGTATTTTCGAGTTACCAAGTGTGCTCACATAGAAATTTACTGACTTAAGTAGATTTATTTACAATTTTGTTAAAATCTTTTAAATATATATTGATGCAGCCATACGCCAAATTATAACGGTACAACTCTACCTTTAGGAAGTACGTCCCGTCATCGATGGGAGAAGTCCAACCCCCCCTCCCCAGCTATTAGTGTGCCCATCAAAGGTGACAATATCCAATCGCCATGCCGGAAGCATCCCCTTACGAGCCCCCCCCCCTGGGAAGTTTATCTAGAGTCAAATCAGACTTTTAACATTGTAAAGTGTTTTTAGTTATCTATATTAAAGTAATTTTTAAGTTTCAACTACTAAGTTGAATTTTAATAACAAAACTTTAAACAGAATATCACTTTTTTTAAGAACAGGTGTTTCAGTGCCTCAGTTAGACAAAGAATTTAAATTGAAAATAATTTTTAAATGAATTATTAAGAAATTTCAAAACTGCTTCTACACAATTTAAATATTCTAATACAAAATTTGTCAGAGTTGTTCAGTAAACCAATTACAGAAAAAGTTGAACGGTATTATAAGCGAATTAGAAAATAGAATTTCAATATTTTGATGGATTTCCACATTTTAGTTTTCTTCGAGTCAGACAAACACCTTTTTGAAATTATGTTTATCTATCTATATATCTATCTGCAATAACTCATAAATGCAGAATTGTCAGTAAGAGGGAAATTAATCAAAATTGCAGGTTTCTATAAAATTTAGGTATATTTTAGTACGTCTGTTTGTTATTACTCGATAGGATAATCCTAGATCGATGACTGTGTGAACATAATACCGAATCTAAATATTCTAATACGAAATTTGTAACTGCTATTGAGTAGAGAGTCAGTTTACCAATTACAGACAGATTTGTACCATATCATAAGTTTCTATCATCTTTTGATTTAAATACCTGTGTAGAATGTTTGCCTGCTATTCGTAGATGGATACTCATAGATTGATGATATCCAGAAGTACCTACTCTTCGGACAAAGGGCACCTATGTGCTCTTCATACTACAATGAATTGATGGTTCATCACATTTTGATAGAATGCCCAGTTTTTGACTTCCATCGACACCATTTTTTAAGCATGAAATGTAAGGAGAAGCGTGAGGACGTGAAAAATTTCTACACATGAAAATGCAGTTTGAAGATCAAATTCAAATCTTGTGTAAATCATTTGATGATCAGTTTTCAGATTTTGAAAAGTGTCAAACAAAAATTGATGTATTTTCTTCTCCATTTTCCGTTGATGTAAATCAAGTGTATGAGAGTATGCAGTTAGCCTTAATTGATTTACAGTATTCTGATTTTTTCAAAAATCAATTTAAAAAAACCGATATTAAAATTTTATAGATTTACCCATGGAATTTGTATGCTTAAAGCAAAATGCAGATGCATGTGCAACTTTCTTTGGCAGTACTAACATTTGTGAGCAAACTTTCTCACTAATGAATCTAAACAAATCAAAAATAAGAATGAGATGAGAACCTTTCTGCTGTTCTATGTATTGCCACAACCAATCTTAAGCCCAACATAAAATCAATAACTTCAAATATTCAGTCCCAGCCATCTCATTCATTTTTGCTAATTTTGATTATTAATTTTTTTCTCAAAATTTAAATTGTGTTCTATGCATAAATACCAAAAAGTTTTCCACTGTTGTTCTATTTCAAGTTTGCCCCCCTTTTTAACAGGAATCGTTTTTTAGTTAAAGTATTTTAATCATAGCTATAATGTTTGTGTTTTATTCATTTATTTATTGCATGAGTGAAATAAATAAAGTAATAATTGTATTCATGCATATTGCCACAAAAAAACCCAGTGTTTTCACGTTTTTAACACTTTTTAGCATTCATGTGCTGTTTTGGCCCTCATCAGGATCCCTTTTCATATTTTGGTCCCTCATCCTGAAAAGGTTGTGCATCCCTGTCTTAGGGCATTAGAAAGATACTTCTACTGTCTACTATCAGAGCCTTAAACAGTCTTGATTGAAAATCTTATAAGTGAAATCGAAACAAAGTGGTCTTACTCGATGGCTTCTCTGCATAATTTATTCTCTTTTACTGAACAAGAAATACAACAGCAGTTTGAAACGTCTGCCACCAGAACTTTTGCTCGCTCTGTAAATAAATTGAAAGAACGACCGCGAAGTTCGACGCCCAAGGCGAGAAATTATTTAGGAAAAAAAAGGCCACCGCCTTTGTAGTTGCATAAAGGGATCAAGTCACTCGACAAGATTGCATTCAGAATTTTTCCATTCCTTTGTTTCGACAGCGAATTCCAGAAGCCAAGGCGAAGCCAAACAATAGATCAAATGCCTCGCGTTGTGGTTCCGCCGATTTAAAAGACGATAAACTATATCTTTAAGATCGTGAAGTGAATTTTTGTAATTTTTTAATTTATTTTGAGAGCAAGGTTTACTTAAATCTGTAATTAGTTCGTGTACTTGAAAAAAATAAATGTAGTATTTTAAATCCTTTCAAGTTTTGTTGCTTTTAGTTTATTTTAAAAAGGTTTCTGAAGTAAACACACCCATCCCTAGAATGCACGTTCAGGTTTGTTGGTAGCAAAAATAATGTGAGACAGCTTTAATATGAGACCATTTATTTTTTACAAAGAATTAAACAGACAAAGATATTTATTTTAACAGTTTTAGGTTTTTAAAAATATTCTGATTTGTAGTTCACAACTAATTGATCAAAAAATTTACTATCAATATATTTTGTGATGTTCCTTTAAATGCTATATTTTGATCCCGAGGAACATAAAATTTTGAATACTTAAATGTCCGTTTAAGATAAAATCATTTCGTTTGCTCAAGTGAAGCAAATTCCATTTATGTTTGAAAATTTGTTGTTGTTTCTAATGGTTGTTACCATGAGCAAGTGGGCCGGGATAACCTGATTGGTAGAGCGTTGGGCTCGTACTCCTTAGGTTACGAGTTCAAAACTCACCGGTCAAAAGATTCCCCGAGTGTGTGGCGGCTGGCGCTCGTTAAATCTGTCGTGGTCGCAAAGTCCTCCATGTCGAGAGTAATATCTCTGGGGTACTGGGTCAGAGGTGATCGTTCTCTGTTCCAGGTCTAAATTGCGATCTGAGATTTATGAATGAATATGCATGAATGAAGTCCGCCCCCTAAAAAGGGTTGTGACGTGTGTGTAGGTAAGTCACACACACGTCACAACTTGTAAAACAAGAGACGTACATCTCCGGCTTAAAATCTGCTGTTGTATCAGCGGGGCTTGTCCATGGCAAGTGCCATAAGTAACAACAACAACAACCATGGGCAAGCGTGCTGACGTAATCAACCATTTTAAGCCAAGGTTGCGTCTCTTGTCTTAGCATCCCCAACTACTTCCAAGAATATGTCTTAACTACTCATGCCTGTATAATCCAATTTTACAGGAAGGGGGGCATATTTACACATCTCACTGGTAGAACAGATGAAGAACAACCATGCTCGAACCGGGACTCGAACTCAGGGAAAACGTGATACCCCTATGTCAAGACATCGAATTGCAAATTTTTTAATTCAAGTAACGAAAGAAGGATGATAGTAAATTGATCCCTTCGGACCCAGGGAGTTTTAGCCTCGAAACCCCCATTCAATTAAAAATCAGTCTTGTAAAAGAATTTGGTGCTCATAAATACATCGGTGAAAATTAAATATCTTCCCGCTACTGTGATATGGAATTTTTAACTCAGGCTTAGGTATGTATCAACAGCCGGCTTTCTGGCACAGAGGTGGCCTATCTTCCTCGTGTTCTGGGAGTCCGGGGTTCGAGTCCTGGTTTGGGTATGGTTGTTCTTCTGTGTGTTATCATTGAGATATGTGAATGGGCTCCCCCCCCCCAGTAAAAAGGGGCTGTGCAAACAAATGTGGTGAATGTGTAGCTAAGTCGTACTCTTGGCCGTAGTTGGCGCTACTTAAAAAAAAACAAGAGACGATCCTTTCGGCTTAATTCTAGTGCTGTATCAGTGGGGGGCTTGTCCCTGGCAAGTGCAATAAGAAACATCAACAACATTCATCATCAATGTCATCTGATTATGAGTCAAATTTACAAAACATGTCCCAAAGTAGCTGAGAATTTATTTAAAAAAATCAACCAAAGCTAATCGAGCAATAAAAATAATTGAAAAAAAGTTTTAATGATCTCATGACTAGCAAGATTATTCGAATTATAGTCTCTAAAGAAATTAGTACCTTGCAGTGCTAATACAATATTTATAGAATAACTTTAATAGGACTTTAAAAAAAGTTACATATTTTGATTTTTTTTATAATTCTTGGTAATTTTTGAGAAAAAAAATTATAATAGCAAAAATGATTTTTGAATTTAAGATTAATAAATTTAGTCTGGTATATAAACTTAAAGGCCTAAATATCAGATATAAGAAAAAAAAACTAATGTTTTGTTGAATTTTGTCCGAGAATTCAATGTATTTGGATTCTTACAGGAAGTTTCTAGGGTGTACTTTTCGGTTTTCAGCATTTATTGTTAACTATTATCTTTTGAAATATCCTTCTAATTACCTTTTAATCAACCAATATTATGAACAACAATATTTCACTGGTTGATTCATTGAATATAATGGCAATATAAAAAGATCTTACTAAGTATAACAATAAAATTACATCAAACAAAGATGTTGCTGTTATATTAACGACTAAAATCTAATACAGAATACTTAAGTTGACTGAATTTTTTTTCTAACAGGCCGTGAATCTAAGTTGCGAAGGTTAAATTGTTGCCACGAGCAACTGTTCTTTGAAAAGGTAATTTCTAGGGATTACTTATTGATTTTAAGCATTTATTGTTAACAATTATCTTGTGAAAGAATTACTTTTGATCTACTAATATTATGAATAAAAACATTTCACTGGTTGATTCATTAAAGATAATGGCTGTATAGAAAGATCTTACTATATAAGCATTTGGTGTAAGAAATAACAATAAAATTACATCAAACAATGTTACTGTTATATTGATGGCTGAAATCAAATGCAGCATACTTAAATTGACCGGAAATTTTTTCTAATTGGCCGTGATTCTAACTTGCGATGGTTAAATTCTCACCGAGAGCAACTATTCTTTCAAAAAGGTAATTTCTAGGGAGTAATTATTGATCTTAAGCCTTTATTGTTAACAATTATCTTGTGAAAGTTTCTTTGAATTACTTTTAAATCAACCACTATTATGAATAAAAATATTTGGCTGGTTGATTCATTAAAGATAATGGCTGTATAGAAAGCTCTTACTATTAAAGCATTTGATGTAAGAAATAACAATAAAATTGAATCAAAGATGTTGCTGTTATATTAACGACTCAAATCAAAGGCAGCATACTTTTGACTGGGACTTTTTCCTAACTGGCCGTGAATATAACTTGCGAAGGTTAAATTGTTACCAAGGGCTACCGTTCTTTAAAAAGGTAATTAATTAATGCTTCGAGCCTTGCTCCCGTTGTTAGCCTGGGCGGGGGCGACCCATTATGAAGGTGAAGGCGACCCATGGACAGATCCATTGTTTCCGACCTATGGGCGTGGGCGTGGGTCTGTGAAAAGTTCGACGAAAAACAGCAGAACTGGAACAGTCTGTCCGTAAATTATTTGACTCATGAAAAAAAAAAGCGCCCCGATTTTTATCTTTGTTGTAGTAGTCGACCCTCTTTCTTTTTTTCTTGTTGTTTCCTTTCCCCTTACCTTTCCTTTTTAGCTCAGAACGAAGACATCATCGAACGCGAAGAACAAAAGAAGTCAATTACTATAAGTAAAGCTGGTAAATTGGTTGAAATGAAACCGTTATCTCTTCTTGGAAAGGTCTGTGCCGGGCGATTCGGCCTCAGCTTTGAGAAAGTTTATGTTCTCATACGATTCATAATGCTTTGCTGTGATGTTAATACAATGGGTAATGAAGAGATCTAAAGATATCGTGGTCCGTTGAGTGGGATGCATTATTTCGTAAGTAAATAATGAATTTTAAGTGAAAGTAATAAAATTACAACGCATCTGGACTTGACTTCGTAATCCATAAATCGCTAGTGGTTTATATACCTCATTGTTTATTTATCAACTTGCCCTTCATTACCGTTTTTCATCTGTTACATCCAGTTTCAGCTATTTGTCCTTCATTTTTATAATCTATTTACGAGTCTTTATTTTATTTATCAAATGGGCTATTTAATAATTTAGAGATAATTGGCAAATGCATAAAGTTTTGTTTATGATTCCGAAGCTGAAATGAACAGTATTTTATTGGAAAACAAAATGTTTGTAAAGCAATAAGTTGGTGAATATTCCGCAATATTTCGTGAGATTTTTTTTTCTCCGTATTTCATTTGTTGTAATAAACATTATTTTATTGTAGGAAAAGATGACATATAAAAGAGTAAGGCCCGAATGATCTAAGGCACTTTTAAACTATTATAACTATTTTCTGTACAATGAAAATTAATATTCATCACTGTGGTAAAAAGTAACAGCAATCAGATAAATCATTTATTTCACTGTTACTTGCAAAAGTGGGTTTGTGTGTGTGGAGGGGGGGGGATAAAACTCACCATGTAGATGCTTTTTTTTATTTCCTCCAGCACAATTCTGTTTTTATATATAAAAATAGTTGTTCTTACTAATGGCCCTTGTCAGGGACAAGCATTTTGACAGCGGTCAGCAATTTTAAGCCGAATGAGCGTTTCTTGTTTTTGAAGTAGCGCCAACTAGAGCCTAGGGCTAGAGGGCGTCTTAGTTATTCACTCAGAACATTCGCTTGCATATCCCCTTTTTACAGGGGGGGGCATATTCAAACACCTCACAGTTAGTACACAGAAGAACAACTATACCCTCCAACCGGGACGCCCAGATCACGAGGAAGACTTGCTACTTCTGTCGGCTTAAAATAATAATAAATTGAATTTTGAAAAAAAAATGAACACAAAATATAGTAAATTATAAAAATATCAATTCCGCTTACAATAAAAAATAATAGTTATTACTATTTGGTTAAAAAAACTATTTTTTCATTAAGAATATGAATTCAAGAAGCTGATTTATAGCAAATTAGCCGATTTATTAGCATATAATACGTAAATTCAGATTTTAGCTTAAAAAAAAACAGTCGTTCTGAATTTACAATACAAGTTTATATTCTCCTTTCTCAATCGTTTTCAAAATTAAATTACTGTTATAAAAATAGGTATTATGTATTCATAATATAATTCACTTCCTATTCAACTATTTATAAAATAAATATTATATTATCCTTCAGTAAAATCTCTCATTTTTTTGTCTGTAATATGTTTAATATTAATAGTAATATACTTTCTAAAACTATTTTGTATAAAAAATTGAGAATCACATGAATATTTGACTATTTTGATAGTAAAGCAGCTTAAAATTATTTATTAATTAATAAAAACTATACTAAATATGATGATTTGATATTTTCAAAAGCTTTGGTTTGTCAAAAACTACAATATAAAGAAAGTGCCAGTTATCCAAATAATCGCTTAATTTCATCAAAAGTTGTGAAAATTTATTGAGAGGTTGGATCTATTAGACAAGAAAGTCATGAATTTTATGATGTATCTTATGATTCGAGGATTCTCAATACCTAAAACTCTCCTAGTATACTTAATTTATAATGCTCCCGCATTCGTATTATTATAATTTTACTATACAGCTGATTATCCTAATTTCAAAATTTAATAATTTAAAAAAAGTAAAACTATTTTAGGATTCAATTTTTTAAGAGGGAAAAAATTAGCGAATTAGCTCCAAAAATAGCAAACCTCAGTGAAAATTCCCAAATTTAAACACAGACACACAAAGAGAGAGAGAGGGGGGGATTAGATTGGATGGTTGGTATTATTGGTACAAGAGCCAGATAAGGCCATACTGAGCTATGCATATGGTCAATAAGTAGCAAAAGCAGCAAAATTCAATACGTGTGCAGTCAAAAAGGAAAGGTACATAAAAGATATATATATATATATATATATATATATATATATATATATATATATA
>JAOUZG010016644.1:484389-557565 GCA_026289955.1 Argiope argentata | reverse complement strand
AGAGAGAGAGAGAGAGAGAGAGAGAGAGAGAGAGAGAGAGAGGGATAGAAACCGATAGATAAGTCTCGTGTTTGTTTAAAACTGGTTTAAATTGATTAATGACAAATTAATTAAGATAAATAATGACTTAAAAACAATAATGTTCTCACATAATAACTTGAAATTTGCAGTCGAAAATTTTATTATATTTTAATTAATTAATATTTGAGAGTTACACCCTTCTTATTTTAATAAAAACATTTATTTTTCTTTTGTTTATCTTCCTTCTTTGCTTTTAATTAACATCATTTATTTGTTACACAATTTTTTTAACGTTAGTC
Organism: Argiope argentata; assembly: GCA_026289955.1. NCBI lineage: Eukaryota > Metazoa > Arthropoda > Arachnida > Araneae > Araneidae > Argiope > Argiope argentata. The sequence continues at coordinate 557,245 of JAOUZG010016644.1, read as the reverse complement.
AATTTATTAATTTTATCTATTTTATAATACTGTAAATGCTTTGAATTTTAGCTGCTACTCCAGAACAGTATAACTTGATGATAATTAGAAGATTTTATATATATATTTATCATGCTCACAAAACTTTTATACGCACTTTTATTACTTTTTCAATATTTTATTGGCAATTCTTTTAGCAGGAAAATACAAGAATTGCTATTTCCTATCACGTTTTTTTTGTATTCCGATAACAAATTATATACAATTTATGTCGCGCTGAAGGTCTAATTCAAAATCAGGAAAATGTAAGGTTAAAAGATGATACATGAAAGCTAATAGAGAAAATGATCCATTTAATCTTTAAACAAAGGAAGCTCTTTTATCGATCAGAGCATATTGTATTCCATGTATTGAATAATCTTTTTTCCTCTAACAGCGATGTTATTGAATCAGCCTCATAAATATTGTCTTTTAAGTAGATTCCATTAGTAAAATTACAGATAGAAGGAAATGATACAAAATCAGAACTAGTTCCTCTACTATTTATGTACCCGATTCTCTAATAATCTTATGCAACATCGAAAAAAATGATAACAGGACACACGAGCCATATTTCCGGCGACTTTTTGAACCCCAAAGCCCAAAGACATCGCCAACAATTGTTGTGATTTTGTATGGACCGCAATCAGATTGGTCGCCCAAAAGACAACCACATCGCCAACAATTGCCGCCTGACTTCGATAGCCCACAATCAGCTTCTGCCCATAAACAATGCGCATTAAGTTTCCGGTTGCTTTTAATCACATTAAAGAGATAAAGAAAATAAAGTAGATCGCGGTGAGAAATTAACAAAGGCCCCACTACCTCTGTTGCGTACCGCGATCCGAAAAATCATCTTTCACCGTATGCATACGTGACACCAAAGTTGAAACCAGTTTCGGCAATGCGCAACAATTAAAGATTCCCATTGTTGAATGAGAAGTGTCCCAACTGAAATTCTTTCCCATTGTTGCCGCTGCAGATAGAAGTGTGTTGGGACAGTATCCGTAAGAAAGTGTGGAGTAATGGCTTGTTAGGAGAACACAGGTCACACTTGGCGATTGTGGAGTCGTTACACTTTAATGGCCAGCAATGCATTTCGAATCATTTTGTTACGTCACTGGGTATAACAATGTATTTTCATTATTATTTCGTGATCGGAACGCCGAAGATTAAGGAATGCGAAGCAATTTACTGGGACATATTAATCTTTTTCCATTATGCCTTGTCACTAAGAAGTCAGCAAGCAGAAAAAAAAACAATAAGGAACTTAATACAAGGTCGACAATACGATGAAACGAAGGGTGAACATGTCGTAAACCTTAGACGAAAGCAAAAATACTGAACAAGTACTTTACTCAATTTCATTGGACAAATAGGAATAACTAGCTTTAAGCATTACTTTTGAAGATAGAAATAGCAAGTTCCACCCCAGATTTACAGGAAACTAAATTTTAAAATGCATAATTTAATTTAATTATAATTTAATGAATTATAATTTTTTTATTCTATTTACTTCATAATAAAAGCATAACATAAGAAAGCTTTCTGTCACAGAGGTAGCGCGTTCTGGGAGTTCCGGGTTCGAGTCCTGGTTCAGGCATGGTCGTTCTTCTGTGTGCTACCTGTGACATGTGTGACTATGCCCCCCTGTAAAAATGGAATGTGCAAGCAAATGTGGTGAGTGTGTAGTTAAATCTTGCTCATGGCCCTAGTTGGCTCTATTTCAAAAAACAAGGGACGTTCTTTGAGGCTTAAATTTGCTGCTGTATCAGCACGGGGGCTTATCCATAGGCAAGTGCCATAAGTAACAACAACAAAAACATAGCATGAGATGAAAATATTATAAATATTAGTAGATATGTTGTAGTTCAGAACATCTGAGATACAGAGGTTAGAAGCTTCCAATATAGTATTCGGTTCTCTTTTCTTGGATGACTGTATTAAGACTGTCGATTTGAGTTACTTCCACTTTCAAGATGAGGAACATTAGTGTTTACATTAAGTCTAGTCTTCGAGTTATTATAAATCATTCAGAATACTTCAGATGCATTGGCAGAGAAAGCGTAATTCTGAAATAGTTATGAGTAAATATGCTTTAATTCTTTTTTTATAGAAAATGCAAAATTTTAGTAAAATGAAAAGTATCTGATAATTTCTTAAATCCCCATACGATTATCTTCTTTATTTGTTAGGTAAAAATCATGACATCAATTCATGCTCATATCTTACTACCAATCATACTGCATCAATTTGAATTTGGAATTCATCAAGAATCTTGGAAGAAAAAAAAAGATTGACGTCTAAATATCAAAGCATAAAAGAATTCGTAATAAATATTGGATGAAATATTCCAATGATGTTTGTCATGTGATTTTGATAGATGTGTGTTGATACCAATGTAATATTTCAGTCACATGAACTTAAAGCAGATGGAGTATATTCTACCCAATTTTCTAATATTCTAAGACAATATAGTATCTTCTTGTCGGTTCTCCTTAAGAAAGCCTGCAACCCTTAAAAAATCATGAGGATAAGGCTGGGAAGAGAGGCAGCAAATCCTCCAAGTTAAGCCTACAAGAGGATTCTCGACTTTATAGCCTGTCTAGCTTCATAAGCCAGATAACATCTGCGATAACGAAGTCGACTTTCGTATTGTTGCCATGTTACTCGACTACAGGCCCTAGGGTCTCGGGTTCGTATCGCGACCTTCAACTGCTAAAAGCATTTGCATTTTGTAATATAGTAAAGAAAACGATGTATGGAGTTTGGACGCATTTCTTTGGGCTGAATGAGCCTAAATTATAAAAACCGATCTACATGTTTCAGTTATCTAAATAATTACGATTTTAGGTTATCACGTCAGTATATTTGTTCAGTTGTCAGGGTACATACGAATTAAAAAAGCAGACAAATATATGGACACACCGCAAATGGATTCGGTGCAATATTTAATGTATATACATTTCTGATCATATAGCAAATTTCATCAATCTAAATCGCTGCGTTTTTAAATTATCGTGCTCGAAGACAATGAAAAGATATATTTTCTACTCAACGAATTTCACTCGAAATTTAACTGGAATTTACAAGTTACTTTGCTAAGAACTCAGAAGCAATTTTATTCCTCTTACTCAAAATTTATTGAGTTATTGTGCTTATATAGCGACAATTAGTGATATTCCCAAAAATGGGTTTTTCGGTCAAAAAAGTGACTATTAGTCGAAATTTCGAGATCGTTTTTTTTCATGATTACTGTACTTTCTTTAAGTAAAAAATGCATGAAAAAAGAAAATAAAATAAAATCTTAATCTCTAAATTAGGAAAGAAAAAAACATTCTTCTCATAATATTCTATGAAAAACCATCTCAATTTTGTAAACTTATTTAGCGTATTTGAATAATTTTGTTCAAATAAAACTGATTCAATTTAAAGTTAAGGTTTTGTAGATACTTCATTTACCAGGTTTCTGGCACAGAGGTAGCGCGTCTTCCTCATGTTCTGGGAGTCCCAGGATCGAGTCCTGGTTTGGGCATGGTTGTTCTTCTGTGTGCTATCTGTGAGATGTGGGACTGTGCCCCCCCCCTGTAAAAAGGGGCTGTGCAAGCAAATGTGGTGAGTGTGTAGTTAAGTAGTACTCTTGGTCCTAGTTGGCGTTACTTCAAAGAAAGAGAGAGAGAGACGCTCCTTTCGGCTTAAATCTACTGCTGTATCAGCGGAGGGGTTGTTCGTGGTAAGTGCCATAAGTAACAACAACAACAGATATTTCATTTACATTCAACTAACGGTTACAGGAAGTAAGAAGAGAATTATCAAGGGCACAACTTATTTCATAATTGTAATAAAAAAACTTTGATTATATACTTTAAAATGTATGAAAAATGTTAAAAAGAATACAAGAATCGATGTTACTTCCAAAAACATTTTCCTATCTGTTCTGCAAAGCTTCATATCAAAAAAATAATCAATGATGACACACTCACCTGCTCTATGGAGGAGGATAAACTAGTTTTAATTTATCTATGAAACGAATCAGATTCTTTTTATGATGACCGAATGATTTATGAGTTGATAAATCATTTGATAAAGTTGATGGGAAAACTAGGTAAACTACTCTACTTAATTCTAGCTATACATATATGAATTATTACGACATCCCTTAAGTTTCTTTCCTTTACTTCTTATAAGAAATGAACACGTTCTTTTTTGTTAAAGGTTGATATACTGCGTTATTGGTGAACCACCCTGAAAATTCGTGATGGATATATGGGACTAAGAGTAATTATTCTTTGCTTTTTAGTCCGCTTTAAAGACGGGGTATGGCGTGGCATAGGTATACTCCTTCCCGGCCGAAGCCATTCGGATATAACGATGAGCTGCCGCAAGGCAAACCCTCACCGAGCACGGAAGTGCAGGTTAATCAGCATAATTTTCATAAAACAATTCAAAGAACCAGATCGGAAAAAGATACGAATTTAGATTCTCAAAAAATGTCACCTTGTCTCCAAGTATAGTAACTATCAAACATATCAACAATTATTAGAGGAACATCAAAATGTAAACAACGTTAACTAAGAAAATGCTGTTTAAAAGAAAAAGGTAGAAACATTTTAACGGTTATTAGAGGAACATAAAAATGTAAACAACGTGACCAAGAAAATGCAGTTAAAAAGAAAAAAGGTATAAACACTTCAACAGATATAAGAGGAACATGAAAATGTAAACAACGTTAACTAAAAAAATACTGTTAAAAAGAAAAAGTATAAAACAATTATATACAAAGGAAGCTCTTGGTAACCCAAAAGCAAATAACATATATACAAAATAAAGTTTCCATATACAATATAGACGTAAGAAAACTAAAGTCAAAGCAAAGAGTAATTTCAATCGTGCTCCACGGATTCCAACTGCAAAATATTATTGATAATTTCAGAAGCACTTGCCCTAAAGAGAGGGAATTTTAATAGCAATTTGATGTCCAAATTTCTCCAGCCTAATTGCCATGTTGAGCGGGTGTTTTCCCATAAATCACATTCCTGTATAATATGATGAATGGTTCCAGAAGATTTGCCACATCTGCACTTATCAGATTTTCCAAATAACCTAAAGACGGGGTATATTAATTTTTTTTTTCATTTAAAGGATTTTTTAAAGCATTATTTGCATTTTGAAATCGATTTTAAATTAACTTCTCGTTTAGTTACAAACAAAATTTGCACTGAACAGACAAGAAAGCGGTTTAATACTGCATTGTCATTCACTTGCAAGGACAAAAAAATGTGCTCGAACTCTCAAGGGAAATTTAAATTATCTTAAATTAACGAACAAAACCTATGGCTTTGATAAAAGTTAATACTTTTTTATATGAGTTTTATTAAAAATTTAAAATTCAGTCATTTAGTTGGCACTGATTTCGAAATATTATACGTATGATAAAGGAAAGGATAACTATAAGGAGAATCGACCTAATTTAACTTAAGAAAGATTCTAATTTTTTGTTCCATAAAAGTTTCTTTGAGGTTGAAGAAAAAGCTTGCTAGAAAAAAAAAGCATGTTTGAAAAATTAATTTCAAAATTCTTAGTCAGGCTTAAAATTACTACAAAATTATACCATTTTGTAATCTGGGTTACTTCTGACTAACAGAGACAAGCAAAAAGTGTAAGATCACTCTTTTTTTCATACTGCATTTATAATAGCTTTAAAAAACTCAAAAACCATTTAAAAAGTCACGCGGTCGGTTATAATAACACCATAATTCAGGTCTTACCATCATTCCATGCTAATTGCAAGATAGAAGGCCACATAAATCGGAAAGGTTTTTGTTTATTAAAATGGTAAACCAAATTAGTTTCGATATGATTCGGGACAACAAAAACAACTGGAACTCTCACTTGAAAAAGAATGGCATTTTTCATGCAGAGTCCATTGTTTGACAGCGATTGAGAAATGTCAGCGCCTTAGGGCGAATTCTTCCACCAAGGCTGCGAAAACCGTTTCATGGAATCGCCTTTTTCCTCAACACACCCTTCTTTTCCTTGTGCCCAAACGACAACATACACACTGCTGGGTTCGAAACAACCCAAAGACTTCATTTGCATCAAATGCGAAATCGTTCGCCAAGGTGACTCGTACATCTCTCTAAGAAGAAAAAGGAAAAAAAATCTGGTTCTCAAATTTCCGGATGACTTGAAGTTCTCATAATTAAGAAGATTCTTCAAGATTCGTTGTCCTCAGTTTAAAGCGAGGATAAAATTTAATTAATTAATCAATGTTTCCCCCCTTTTTATTTAAATAATCTAATCGCTTTCATTGTCTTTGTAGAACTTTTCTCATCAAGGTTTTCGATCATCTCATTGTTTAAATTTCTATTAATTATTACTAAAGTTTTGCCTCAGGTTTTCTCAAAGTTTTTCTAGGATGCAATTGGGAAAACTTTGTTCCAAAGATTAATAATAAAAACTTGAAAAGAAATAAAAATAATTATTCGTCCATTTAAAATCTTTTTTTTAAAGAATTAAAAATAATGAATAATTAATTACCTTGATTTGACTTTTGTTTCAGCATGAAGAATTATATTTTATGTTTAAAAATTAATAACGAAATCAGCATGAAACGATTTCTGGTAGGAAAATTTCAAACTTCGGAAATCCTATTTGCACTTATTATTTCAAGCAATCCTAAATTTTAATGTTACATTCATACTTAAGTAATTTCTGGCACAGAGGTCTTCCTCTTGTTCTGGGAATCCCTGTTTGGGCATGGTTGTTCTTCTGTGTGCTATCTGTGAGGGGTGTAACTATGCCTCCCTGTAAAAAGGGGTTGTGTAAGCAAATGTAGTGAGTGTGTAGATAAAGTCGTACTGTTGGCCCTAGTTGGCGCTACTTCAAAAGCAAGAGACGCTCCTTTCGGTTTAAATCTGCTGCTGTATCAGCAAGGGGCTTGTCCATAGGCAAGTGTCATAAGTAACAACAGCAACAGAGGTGTATAGACGAGCTTTCTTTACTAGTCAGCCAAATGAATGCCTAGTGAGTAGTTAAGTAGAGCTTGAGCGAGTAATTAAGCATCCATTGAGTTTCTAGTTGGAATGTTAATCTACAATGAGTTTTGTCTGAGTGTTTTGGGCTTTTGCGATTGATTGCCTGAATTCTGGTATAGGGGTAGCGCATCTTCCCCGAGAGCGGGACGTCTCGGTTTCGATTTCCGGTTTGGGCTCTATCTGTAAGATGTATGATTGTACCTCCCCCCCCCCCTTAAAAAGGTGATGTACAAACGACTGTGATGAGTAGCTAAGTCGTACTCTTGGCCCTAGTTGGCGCTACTTCAAAAAACAAGAGACTCTCCTTTCGGCTTAAATCTGCTGCTGTATCAGCGGAGGGCTTGTCCATGGCAGAAGTCGAAAGTAACAACAACAACATACTTAAGCAATTGGTTATAAATGTCACATTTCCTTCCATAAATTATATCAAACAGAATGAATCAATTTTATTGATATTGAATTCGATTTGAAAGGAAGTGTAATATTGTGGCATCTAAATTATTTTTATAAGAGAAGTCAAGACTTATTAATAAAAAAAGGTAAAATACGATAGTTTATCAATTATTTTTGCTTTTAGTCATTATGAAATAAATATATATGAAAGCAGTTCGTTGATGATCAACTCAAAAATGTTCAATAAGCAACAATTAAATTATATAAAAAAGTGGTTAGATGTTATAGATATTTTTTTCAAATGTTTAATTATTTTGATAATTAAATATCTCCCTTTCCAAAGTAATTAAAAAGGTGTAACCCACTTGTATTAATTTTATTTTAAATTATATTAATTAATGTTTAAACGACAGCTTTAACTAATTAATAAAAATAAAGATACTTACGTATTATACCATCTTCGCCAACGATCGCCAACGGTTTAGTAACTAATTGGCGACGGATTTAAATTTGGCGATAAAGATCAACGGATTACACCATTGCCGGATTGCCATAATTGTCGGTTTAGCAACTCATTGGTGACGACTTTAAATTTGGCGATAAAGTTGGACGGCCTAATACGGAAGTACCAAAATAAGGTTAAATGATGATGAGTAATATGAATAAAAATAACTCGGATATGTTATGCTTTATTTCAAGGAAAATTAGAATTAATTATTGCCCTCATCTTTAAAAAAATTATTAAAGCTTAATACTATCTTTCTAAATAAAATAAAACCTCTACTTCAAACAAAATATTCCTTGAAATCCTTGATATAAATATTAATTTAAAGAAAAAAATTCTTGAACACAATATTTAGAAAATACTCGACTTTCTAATTCAAAATACCGTAGTATTTTAAGATATTAGGCCTAATTCACTGATATTAATTCAATTTTTAAGTAATAAAATATCTTCTCAATATAAAGATATGGTGGTATGAAATGAAAAAATATTCTTTATATCTTCGCAAGGTGTGTGGATTTAAATCCAACAACTAAAATAATAAAATGTTTTATTGAGAAAATTTATTACTGGAAAGCCTTTTTCTTTCTTTTCTTTTTTAAATTTTGAAATAATACAAAAATAGCACTTGGAGCAATAATATGGTCTGAATTTGTTTAATGAGAATTTCAAAAATTTTATTTTTATGTAAGGATTTCTTTAAATTCCTCATTTTTATTATAAACTCTAAATTAAAATTTGAAAAACGTTTGACTATGACGTTGACTCCATATTTGATATCTGTAGACTCGACCATTTTCCCTGTAAAGCAATCTTATCCATTTTTATCCATTCTGCGCATCGTTATTTACAGGTATTATGTCAACTTATAAAAGTTAAACCGCAATTCAATTTTCTTTTGCTGGTATCAGTGTTGCAAGTCTGCGACTCATACACTTGATTTTGCACTATCCGTATAAATACATATATGTTTATATGATTTAAATGACAGCTGTTATAACTTTGTAAGCAGTTGTGTATTGGGAATTATGACGCCACACTCAAACATATATAATATCATAACAAGACGAAATTGCAACTTTGTTATGCTATTTCGAAAAATGCTGTATAAACAGTATTTATTATATTTATATAAAATTTTATTTTTTCTAATATTGTTTATTCTATTTTGATATTAAAAAAATCTTTCTAATAACTTATTCTAATATCTCGTATTTGCCTTCATGAGTGTAATAATTTCATAAACAATCCGCAAGCAGCTTAGAATCGGCCAAATAGAACAAGCTTTTGAAAATTTTGAAAATCCTGGGAAGCATAATTTATGTACAATAATAAATTGTAAGAAATATGTACCTGAAAAAATGCAGTCTACATCGAGACACAAGAGTAGAAGAGCCGTATTTTTTTTCTCGGTGTTTTTATAATAAAATTTTGATCAGAATTTCTTTTAATATGTATCGATTTCAGACAGGGACATTTTGGAATGTTCGAGAAAATATGCTAAACATTATGGATTTTCATCTACTTCCCTCGGTGCGTGAGAAAATGTTGAGACAACAGTTTCGCAGATCGAGTATAGAATTAATTTTTTAAAAAACTGGGAATTGGATCAGTAAATAAGAGAACATTTAAGAAGGTATTTAAAATACGCTAAATTAAGCTAAAAATTGGAAATTAATTAGATTTAAAAATATCCTTACATATATAGGTTGTAGTCACAGTTTACATGTTTTTTTTATTATTTTTTCTTAAAAAAATCTCGTGTTTCTTATTAGCAATGCTACAATTACAATAGCTAACTTGTAGCTTAAATATTACTTGTAGCTTTGAAAGTAACAATAATTACTCCCCTTTTTTACTTCAAAATACTTTCTTAAAAAAAGAAAACTTTTTTTCTATAGTGATAGATAAGCTAAAATCTTTCTAACGAATTATTTTTTTTTAATATCGAACGCCAAAGATTAATGACCAGGGCCCGATTTAGCCGGGTCAAAAACTTCTTTATGGCCCCCTCTGCTTTACTTCATTGATAATGATAAACATTCATTAAAAAGGGAAATGTAAAAAAATTATATTCGATTTGGGGGGGGGCTCCACTTATGTGGGGGTCCGGGGCAACTGCCCCTTATGCTCCTGCTTTAGTCAGGCCCTGCCATTGATTTAATTCCACTAAATCACTTTCTAATTCATTATTTTTTCCAGTTCTTTAAATAAAATTTTAAACGAAAACAATCCCAATATGTTTTATTTGATTCATCGACTAAATAAAAAAAGATGATTTTTTTCCAAATTTAATTAATTTATTTATTTCCTTTTTTTATACTTGACTCATCAACTAAATAAAAATAAAGATCATAAACGAACTTAATTAATAATCTAACTCTTGGTTTTGTCAGAAGTAAATTAACCGCATGAATCCATTCAGTCATGTAACAATTAAGGAAAAGATCTTACGAAACTTTTACGCAGCCCACCTCAATCAAGTGATATTTCTCTCGTAAAACCACCACTAAGGTAGTCAAAATGAATAAAAAACAGCTTAAGGTCGAACCTCCGAACAATGGAATTAATATTCAATTAGCGGAACTTTTTTTCTCTCCCCCCGACTCGGTGTCTTTCATCCATTGTTGCGAGTGTAAAAACTATCCCCCATTCAACAAATGAGTCAATCGCTGTTCAGCGCGCTCGTGATGCTGTTTCAGGCGGGATCAACACAGGCGTCTATTGTCGAGGCGGCACATAAATTACAAAAGCCATTCAATAATCCAGCAGCGGAAATGATCTCGCGATCCTTTCTCGGAGTCGATGGTTGAATGGAGTTGAGCTCAGTGAGCGAGAAAAGAGCTGAAATCAGAAGACTGTCAACAGAGACACATTAGCGATTCTTTTCTTGGAAGTTGCCGAGGCTATTTCGGGACGTTTTTCTTCGTAGTCGAGTCAGACCTTTGTTCGAGTGGGGTGTTTTTTTTTTTTTCTCCAGAGAAGAAAGGGTTGCATAAAATATAATCAAATGATGTCATATGAAACGTTGTAAAACTGACTCAGGTTAAAAGAGTAGCTTTCACTATTATATCTTAGATATAAATACAGCCGCCTTTCATGACGACTGGATGGCTAGAAATAATGGTTTTCAAAATATTTCAACTTAAATTTTTAAGTAACTTGGTTTTGACGGTTTTCTTAGCAAAATTTGTTTTAAGTTTCAAATTTTGATATAATTTATGATTATACAATTTCTATACATGAATGTATTATTTATATTATAAATACATATTTTTATATAGTTTAATTTGAAAAATATGATATAAATCCTATTATTTTAAAAGCCTTACAATGTTCTGTTCATTGCATTTTCCTAATCTTCTGTCATAATGCATTAATGACATCACAGAAAAGAGGCCGGCTCTCTGGCACAGAGGTAGCGCGTCTTTCTCGTGTTCTGGGAGTCCCGGGTTCGGGCATGGTTGTTCTTCTGTGAGATGTGTGATTGTCCCCCCCCTGTAAAAAGGGGCTTTGCAAGCGAAAGTGTGATGAGTGTGTAGCTAAGTCGTAGTCTTGGCCCTAGTCGGCGCTATTTCGAAAACAAAAGACGCTCCTTTGGGCTTAAATATACCGATTATTTCATCAGCGGGGATTGTTTATTGGCAAGTGCCATAAGTAATAACAACAACAGCTGAAAAGAGCAGCAGATCTTCAAAATGGACTCACTTTAAATGATCTCTATTGTTAAATTCCAAAGCTAAATATCTTATTTGTAAATTAGGGCTTGAAAAAAATATCAAGAAATTTATTGCAAACATGTCTAATACTGAAACCAATTCAGCCTGAAAAATTTAAAAACCAAATCTTTATAACTTAACCATCAAAAATAGAAAAATAGCGAAAATGGCTTACATTTGCAGTAACTATGAAAATTATTTGTAACTTATTTTAATACTGAAATATATTATAGTAAAATATGTTTAAAATATATTTAAAATAAACCCGTAAAAATCAATGGTTTTTATTTAAAAAAAATTTCATGGAAAAAATATTTACTGAAAAATATTTTCATGATGTATACAGATAATCATCTTTAAAAAGATAATTTCTTACATATTTAGATGATAAAAGTCAATATTCTGCTGCAGTATTTTCGGAAGAAATGGTGCAAAACCTTCAAATGCTGCTTAATTTGTAATTAATTGGAGTTCCAATAAAAATAGGTAGTTCTTTTTGAACAATGGCGCTTCGAAATGCTAGTCTTCACCATTATTAAAGACTGAAATACAAACTTCATTTGACACTTCATTTAGTAGTTTTCTGTCTGTGTGACATGAATAATCAATTAATCAATAGGTGGACTTGTCTCTTTTCTACAATCATGTATACTTTATGGCGGATTTTGTGTTGAATTTAGAAGTGTATTTTAGAAAATTAAGCATATATTTGCACCATTTCCATTCAACTAATATCGTCTAAATTTTTTGCACTAAATTAAATTTTAATATCAAGCTCCTTGTTCAACTCTCTGTATATTGACGTAATCATATAAATAAATGCATTAATAAAACCATCAACACTTTGACATATTAGTTTTGTTGTTGTGACTTGCGGCCCTTTACAAGCCCTGACAGATATGTTAGCAATTTAAGCCGAATGAGCGTCGCTTCGGCTTTTCAATAGTGCCAACTGGGGCCCAGAGTACAACTTAGCTACTCACATGTCACGATTCTTTTTTTGTACATCCAGTGGTATTGCTCTCGACATGAAGGACTTTGTTACCACGACAGATTTATACGTGTGCCAACCACCACACAGACGGAGAGTCTTCGGCTAGCTAGCTCACAATCCATTGGATGTGAATCCAATGCCCTACCAACCAGACAATCCCGGCCTTTAAATTAGTTTTAAAATTTGGCAGGGATAAAATCCATGCAAGATTTTATGAATCGAACATGTTACGATTTTGGATTGTAGTAAATCAGAAAAAATATTTACAAGGAGACATAATTTCACATGTACAAAAAATGTCAGATTTAAAAAATTTCTTTGGGTGTATTTAGTTTAAAATTTAATTGAATTCAATAATCAATAACAACTAATTTTTAAATATATATACCAAATTTCATTAGTCTAGCTTTCCGAGTTTTTGAGCCATCGTGTTCAAAGGCAAACAGAAAAGTACCAAAACATTTTTTAAACTCACAGAAATCTACAATTGATTTCGTTATTCCAAAAATTTTGAAGTCGAATTTTCTTGGCCAATATATTAGTATACTTCGTTAACAAAAACGCTATTTAGAAAATGTTGAAATCAGAAAGAAAAGGAAGAAAATTTTATTTGGATTAAAAATGAATACGTTTAACTTCATACATTAAAATAAAATAAATTACATGCAATTGTTTGTTAATTGATTTGTTTAGATTCGCTTATCATGTGATGACCTGTCACGTGAATTAATATTATTTTGTTTTCTTTTACATGAAATGAAAATATTGCAGTTTTGTTATGATAGCAAAATATGCAATCCTAAGTTTCTTTTGTGTAATATTATGCGATGTCGTTAGTACTATTATAATGTTAATTTAAATTGTTTATAATTCGCTGTTTTTTTATTCACTGCGTATACAGAAACATAAAAAAATAAGCGGCTAATATAATCAAAGTAAAAATGAAAATCGTTTGGTACTAAGAGTAAATGAAAACTTATTACGAATCATAAACTATCTAATCTCAATTACATAAATTGTTTAGATAAACTTTTAACTTTATAACCGTAGTTAAGGCATGTCAAACATGATAGCTAATAGTTACACTTTTACATTAAACAATAATGCTAAAATCAGAAAAAAAATTCAAAATAATCGAAAATCTAGAAAGAATAAAATTTACTTTTCGTCCGTAGTTTCTGCAAGACAAACCAAGCAAACGATTTTGGATTTTTTGTTTTGTTTACGGCTCATATCTATTCAACCGTATAATAGGTTTTCAAATCGATCATTATTTGGAAAGCTAGGAAGCTTAAATGGTAAAAAAAAGGACAAGCAATTGTTGTGCTTCATTTCAGTGCAATAAGCAATCATTCAAAGAAAAGCGAAAAAAATTGCAAAAACAGAGTAAACATTAGAAAAATCATTTGAAAGGATTAAGCATCATAATTTAATGTGAATGGATGTGTGTTTTTCATTCGCTGAATTTGTTAAAATATTTATTCGATTTATTGCCCTAATTCATAAAAAAAGAAAATAATGGAATCAAAAAATTAAATAGGATAAAAAAGGATTGATATTGCATAGTATCCATTTATTGCAAACAATGTTGGTGACGAGATATTTAAACAAATCGCAAATACAGTTTCCAAATCAAATATTCATCAATACGTATTATAAATCTTGAATGTCTCAATAAATGTTAGTTTAGACTTAAACATTTAAAAAGTCATAGTAAAAATTAATTTTTTTAAAACTCACGCTTTTTGTAAGTAAATCTCTCTCTTTCTCTCTCTCTTTAGGTTACACAATACAGGATGTTTTGTATTTTAACTTTGGTTTGGGTCCAGAGTAATCACTACAAGAAGCATCCTTCGTAGTGCTCTAAAATGTATTGCATTTACGATTAATAAAATTTATTGCATTTTCACATTGAAAGTTACGAATTAATAAATAGTCAACGCATCTTTAAAACTCGATAGAGACCCACATTTACCATAACAAAACCATCTGCCACATTTGTTTTATCCTTATCCTAATATTTTTGAGTTAATCATGTTCAATGAGACAGAAGTACATTTGCAAAGATATCCATCAGAAAGGTGTTACATCTGAAGTTGACATAACTCTATAATTTTGGTATAAAGACTACATAACAGATTTAATTCGTCGAAATTACAACACTTTTGCATTATATAAAATAACAAACAATTTAATTTCAATATGGATATTGTTTAATTTTAGGAAGATTTAAAACATGGAATTAAATCAAAATATTTCTTCTGTGAATTATTGCCCAGTGTTTAAAATTGCGTACTATCAAGTTTTGGCGGTCTTAAGATCCATTTATTTACTTGTTTTGCTCTAAATAAAGAAACTTTGATTCTAATCATCCGATGTGTTATAAGTTTCTTTATTTTATTTTATTTCAAAATCCTGGGTGGCAACTTCTTCTCATGAAACTTTTCGATTTAGTTACATAATGCTCGCTAAAAAAATGGCATTGAAGGAATTAAAAAAAAAAAAAGAACTGCAATAATTTCTAAGAATTTAAGGTGATTATTGATTTAAAAGATTTTTTTACGCAATGATACTTTTAACTGATGAAAATCAACTTAGAAACCCTTACATAATAAAGTACAAACTACAAAGAATGTATTATATCCAACAATAGCAGATTTCATACATTGGACTGAAGCAATAGCAAAAATGTTGAGGCATGCATAAGATCATTTTGAAAATTGATCAGAATGATAATCGGTTCGGCTGCATTATTTATCAAATTTAAATTTCTTTTATCATATTTATAAAGATGTTAAATTTCCATTAAATATTACCTACTATTCGATGGTTTTATTTTGCCTATTTTTAACATCACAAGATATTTCACAGTTTACAAGGTAATCTAAGACAAATTCTTTATGTATTTTTTAGCTGTTGCCACAGAAAGTTGCGAATCTTTTAAAATTAATTTACATTTCTGAAAAAAAGTAACGGATTTCCTTTTTACTTCCCGCTTGAAATACTTTCGGGAATGGGTTAATGGTGTTGAAGTAGTTTTTATTTATTTATTTATCTTAATTAAAATTCAATATTTTAATTCAATTATTCATAATCTCTTCAGTAGTTCCTCGATGTAGCTGCTGTACACCTCAAATCACATAAGCTTGGTTACAGATAAAACTTCATCAATTAAGGTTTCAAAGGCATTTGAATAAACTCTTTGAGTTCGCGTTTGACAACGCTATCCGGTCAAAACTTTCTCCATGTAAATATAAGATTTTTTTGAAACAAACGATCAACACAAGCTGGAGTGACTTGCCGGAGTGTAAGTCACTCCAGCATGTGACATCACGGTCACTCATCACCACTCATTCTACGAAACATCGCTCGTTAAGTGAGTCACTATTTTTACATCATGATTTGCGCGTTATACGAATTGTACAGTGCAAAAGGTGCTCGTTAAGCGAGGTTTTAATCTATTTTAAGTCATTTGGCTGTGAATATATTGTAGTCAAATGCAATTTTCTCAAAGTGCTTGGATATTAAAATACTTACTAATGTTCAAAGAATAACCTGTTTATCTTTTAAAGTCTTTTTTACTTGTGCTAAGAATAGAAAAAATATGCAGCTGTTTATTTTTTAAAAATCTGTGTCTCATCATATACTGGATTGTTTTCTTTTTCTTTTCCCTTTCCTTTTTTAAGCTAAAAGAGAGCATGCAAATTAAACATTTGCCATCTCATCAATTCAAAAACTCATCACTCAGATATAATCAGTGCTCTAGAAACAAACCGAGACAGCTGACTATCAAAGTGCAAATTTACACCGATTTTTTAAGCAAAATAGCACAAGACAATGTGAAGGTGACAACAAAATACGCTAAATGCTAAGTTTACTGTGACTTTTCAGGAAACAGCTCTATTGGAAGAATGACAACTCAATTCTTAGAGAGGTGATTGCCATCTTTAACAGGAAAAGTATGCCAGAGAAATTCGCGAATTGGTTTCAATCACTGAGTAGATAATAAGGGTATTTTAAGGAAAAATAATTTTAATAAATATTCAGATTTTAGTACTTCACTTCAACTTCTATATATACACCTTTAAATAGAGATTATAGAAACTTTATAAAACGCCTTTACATACAGAATTCGATAAAACTATCTGTTCACCAGAATTTTATTAAGATAGCCCTTTCATATCATAATAGAAAAACAGAAATTAATATTCTTCGTTCTCAAACATTTTTTGAAAATGTGATAAAGATCGTTTTTGTTGTAATTTCAGTTTCGATGTAATTTTACCAGTCCCGATATTTCCAAAAATTAATGATGTGACACTGACAAATTATCGAAAACCTTGCTCAAATAACTGATAAACTAGAATTTTACATGGCGTCTCAGCATTGGACATGGGTTATAAATAGTTCCAAGTCCAACGATTAGAAATTATTGTATTAATTAATAAGAATTGGGAAACACGGCTTAGCTGATAAAATTCTTCCTCAGTATTTATTAATTTGTGCTATAAAATTTAGTTTCATGTATTAATTATGAGATATACAGTTTTGTTGCGTATATTAATCTATGTAATAGAAATAAAAGGTATTCATACAGAGTGTATAGTTTTCTTCTGGACCAAAAGGTAATTTCTAAACCATTACAGTTACCCATACAGTTCTGGTTTTAAAAAATACTTTAAATAACAAGAAGAATTACCTTTTCTTGTTATTTAAATGTCTTTATTAGTTTATAATATACTAATAAAGACATTTATAAAAAGATATTATTTCTAACTTTTTATACATTCCACCGGTCTTATTAGGCGTTATTAGAAAAAAAACTGTCGAAATTCTAAAATATTCTATTAAAAAATCCATCGTATTCTAGCTAAAATTTTCTGAATTATAGCTATTCAAAATTCTCTTTATAAGTGTATTAAAATTGTTTTATTTTAATACATTTGTGTAGAGACATAAATTGTTAGAACGTATTGATTATTTTGCACAAATGTGATAAAATAAAACAATTTGAATAAGCAATTTAGCGTTGTAAAATTTCAATTTGTAAAAGATCCCTTAAGATCCTTCTCGAGATTCTGATTTTATATGTAAAATTTTTAATATTTTAAGAATCTATAAGTTTTAATCTCAAAAGAATACATTTTTTTAAAATTTAAAACGTTTCAGTGCCAAGAATATTTTAATAACTATGATTGATTATATAGGATGACGGTATAAAAAAATTAGAATTCAGAACTTTTTTTGAAATTACATTTGTTGATTCAAACAACATAAAATATAATTTTTCCGGGCATTTAAAGCGTATTTGATGTTGTAACTATACGTATATTTTTAAAATTCGTTATTGTTATATAATAAGAATGGGCATCATCGATATTTTTTATATTATTAGGATTAACCTTCAGAAAGCTAGTTTTGAATTCTGTCAAAAGTTGATAACACTACTAAAGCAGGCCATTATCTGTGACAATTCTCAAATGGAGACATCTGCGTGGGATTATAAGTAGAGACACTCCAACGCAATTACAATAGCAAGCAGGCACCTGACCTTTGAGCGCAATATCTCATGGTCCAATTCACAAATGTGTCTATTTTTTTCATTCGACATTTGAAATAAACTTAAATTCATCATGAACTTCTTCTTTAAAAAAATTGACACCAGATTTATTTGAATAATGGCCGTCGTGGTCCATTAAACAAATCATCAGCTAGATCTTAAACAGGAACAGCCGTCAAAATAAAAGAGTCTAAGAAGGGAAAGTTTTAACACTTTTTGTTCCATTGTGCTCTTATTCAATTCATTCTGAAGATACTGAATAAGATGGAGCGATCCAGACGTTTCCTCAAAACTTCGAATTCCATAGGCGGGTTTTCCTGTATATTCTTTAAGCTCCACTTTTTCAGAACTAAACCAATTTGCTATTTCAATTCGGACAAAAACCGAACAGGTTTGGAGGAGGAAAATTCCATTTGTATTTGGCACAATTTCTGAGTGATAGTTAAGCAGGTGTTTTTCTGTTTTGCTGAGTTGCGAAGTAATATCAATAAAACTTTCAGGCGTTAGCTTTTGTGCCAGACACAAGTAATGGCAATCGTTATTCTAAAAGTCTCGAGTAAAAGTCAATCTGAATAAAGATCTTAACCTTTAAATGCTTGTTATGAGCAAATATCTACAAGTATCGTTTTGTATGCTCTATATTGTAAAATCCTTTTTTTTTTTTACAAATACATTAAAAAAGAACTACGCCTTTTTTTTTTACTTCTTAATAGTCAATTACATGTTTAAAAAATGAAAATTTTTCTTGACTTCTCAAAATTTTATTTATTAATCTATATTTTAAAATGTTAAAAATGATATACTAAATTTGTCATAAAATTCAAATTTTCAAAAATTCTCTTTTCCAGTTTTTATTGAACTAGAATAGAAATATACCCTTGAACCGAATTAGAAATAATACGATGAATTATTCTACCTTTAGAAAAAATATCAGCAAAAAATATTATTTCTAATTCGGAATTATCGTGCTTTTTCTTAAACGACGATTTTTTTTTTATTCCTTGACAATCAATTACATGTTTAAGAAAAAAAAATATTTTGACCTCAAGATTTTATTTATCAGTCTATATTTTAAAATTTTAAAAATTATATACTAAGTTTGTCATAAAATTCAAATTTTCCAAAATTCTCTTTTCCAGTTTTTATTGAACTATTGGGTTGTTCGAAAAGTCATTTCGTTTTTTTTTGGTGAAAATGAAAGACGATCCTCGTATAATGAATAATTATTTTATTAAATTATATATCGCCCATTCTGATCCAAAACCTTTTGCCATCTTTCTGGTAGAGGCATGATTCCACGCTCATAAAATTTTTGGTATTTGCTGGCAAAAAACTAATCCAAGGTGATTTTTGACGTCTTCATTTGAGACTAAGGTTTTACCGTCCAAAAAATTTTGCATTGACCGGAACAAATAATAATCTGAAGGAACCAGATCTGGATAATATGGTGGAGTGGATCATTTTTGTGACATTTGAGGAGCGAATCACATACTTCAATGCGACAACACAAATTTCTCTCCTTGAGGACATGGAGAACTCAAATATCGAGCTTCGAGGTTAAACCCAGGCCTTTCAGGTGGTCAATTCAATAAATTTAAACTCTCACCGATCTCACGTGTTGTTGTTCGCCGGTTTGCATCAACTATTACCTTTATCGTGTCTTTATCAGCTTCAACCGGCCATCCGGAACGTGGTGCATCTTCGACATCAAAATTGCCGGATCAAAATTTTGTAAACCAGTTCTGACACAGTCGTATTGTCAACGCATCTTCTCCATACACATCGGTTAATTTCTTTCTGGCTTGAACAGCATTTTTACCTTTCCTACAGGAAAAAAGTGAAATATGACGAAATTGCTGCTTATTGCTTTCCCTATTTAAAAGGGCATCTACCAAAAACTACTGCGCAAAATCAATTGAACGTTTTCACAAACAAGTATTGCTATATCACCTCTCAAAACATACAATGATTATACGTCTTAAGTGTGAAGTTGGAATAAAAAATACAATTAAATCCTTTGTCGAGAAAAAACGAAATTACTTTTCGAACGACCCAATAGAATAGAAATATACTCCTGAACCGAATTAGAAATAATACGATGAATTATTCTACCATTAGAAAAAATATCAGCAAATAGTATTATTTCTAATTCGGAAGCGTCGTGCTTTTCCTTAAACGGCGATTTTTTTACTGAAAATTACTTTTTTTATTTTAATATTTTAATTGATAGCAACCATTATTAGATATCTTTACCATAGGTAAATTCAAAATCTTTTTTATTCGGAGTAATCGATTTAATTATTCATATTAACAGCAATATTCCTAATTCTTAAGTACTTTTAAATATTGGGTGTTGGCGCAGCAATTGCATCTTGGCGAAGTAGCATAATGCCAAACATTGTTATTTTTGGTTGTAGAACTCAGTGAGTAGAGACACCTCAATGGCTGCCTAGAAATGGGTTCGATGTTTCCAGGTAGTTAATTCCAAGAAGTTCCTTCAATTAAAAGACAACTCAGTTGTAATCATCTCGTCACTCCTGTGACATTAGTCACGGAGACGAAGATTTATTCCTGCTTCGAAATACCTCTTTCGCTCATTCATTCTTTTTGATGGTTTCTGAACCAATTGGAATAATTGAATCACCATTTTAAATTTATTCAAATAATTACTCCTATTTAAGAAATTTTCGTAAGTCCCTCTCTTTTTTAACCCATTCACTGCCAAGCCTAAATTGTATGAGGTTATTCCCATTGCCCTTTCTGTTTTGAAATTTACTGTCTATCTCAGTTTTATTATTTCAAAATAAATACACATATTCTGTCATAAATAATCATTTACATGTATAAAAATCAAACACGAGTATACTCGTGGTTGGCAATGGGAATAACCTCATACAATTTAGGCTTGGCAGCGAATGGGTTAAATAAAGTAGAATTCTTGTAAAAAATTATTTGTAGCTTTTTTTTAAAGTTTTCACACATGTATATTTATGTTTATGGTCATAAAGAGTTTGCAAGTTGTACGTAATGATATATTGAAAATATCACGAGTATATTCGTGCTGGCAATGGGTAACACCCTGCCAACCACGAGTATATTTGTGGTTGGCAGCGAATGGGTTAAACATGGAAGTTGGCATATATAAACCAATTTTTAACTTAAGTCAAAGATAACACCAACTAATCTCAACTCGAAACTTCATTCAAGAAACTAAATGCATCTGTTTTTATCCACAAGACAAAATAGCTTGCATTTTTCAGATTTAGAAAGATGCAGAAATTATGAGAACATTCTAGAACAAACGAGAAATAACAGAAAGTAAATCAATCACCAAAGAGTTGTGTATGAAATTTGCCTGCAGTTGGATACGAACTTGAGAACTGCCATTTCAGTTTATAGCATCTCACCACTGAGCCAAGTTTAAACAAGTTTGTTTACAATATTTTGAAAAATAACTGAAATTTAAGAATTACTTAATTAACTCAAGGATGAGTCCCAATATGACAAGCGCTGATTTCATGTCACTACTATTCACTGTTTCGAATGAATTCTGTAATTGGTACTTAGACACAAGCATTCTCTAATTCATATTACAGACGCAGCAGATTTTAGACACCTCATTAGAGGTCAAAATTTCTTCTCCCCCTCCTATTTACCCTTTTAATAACAGTTTGAAATTGAAAAAATTTGGTCATTTTACTCATAATCACCTTTTGTCCTCGTTTTCCGAAGAACAAACTTCATCTAATTTAATTTTTATGAGAAATTGACATCGATAATTTGTATCCTTTCAATAAAGGTAAAGGATGCATCGATCCTCTTGCACAGGGGCTCTTAAACTTTCAAACATTGCAACCTCCTTTTTAGACTACATATTTTGTCGACCCCACAAAGTTTTAGCTCTGTCTCAAGTTTAGACAGAGATTTTAAAAAAATTTTACACGTACTCAAGAGTTTGTAGAATATGAGTCGGGTATTGGTACCACATCCCTTGACACTTCATCTTTCTCTTTACTAGTATCATCTCTTCTCGAAACTTTGATTGAACAGTTTACTGATTACATCCCAGTTAAGGATATGAATGGGGTTGTGTGCATAGCCAATCCGTTCAATCATAATAAAAGCTGAGCTAAGAGCCCTTCATCATGATCAACTGATTGAGATTTCAAGTGATCAGTCAGCTAAAGTAACTTTTAACAAAGCTTATATCGACACATTTTGAATTCGTATTAAAAAGGAATACCCAGAACTGTCCACAACAGCATTAAAAACTTTAATGACATTTTCTAAACATTACAACTGTGAACAAGGATTTTCCATAATGATAAATTTAAAAACAAATTCAAGAAACTGTTTGACACTGGAAAATGACATTGTTTTGTGTGTTACAAAGCTCATTCCAGACATTAAAAAATTGGTTAATTCCAAACAAGTTCATGTAACCCATTAACTAATTGAACACAAAAACCAACTTGTATGTGTATTAAAAGCTTTATGTGTACTCTTTTTTTCTTAATGAAAACTACAGCAATTAATTTTCTTTAAACTTTTCTTCCACATCTCGCGACCCACCTTTTTAGAACCCCTGCTCTAACACCTCTTCTCCATGTAGCATTACAGATGAAAATGAAGAAGGTCTGGTTATATTATTCGTAACTACTTTCACCGTTCATTCTTTGAAGAACACTTTTCAGTTCATTTAGTTTTTATGAGCTTCTGTTATAATTCTTTAATATTATATAAGATCATTAGAAAAGATGTTAAACCAGTCAAACCGTCGAAGAATCATCCATCAAATCCATACTTACAAATGTACAAAAAGTGAAGTATAATATTTTTAGATCATTTTTCAAGTGTGATTATAATTGCTTGGTAACCGACTCATAATTTTTCTGGACATGTTTTCATTTTTTTAAGAGCAGCATGCCAGTCACTTTCTCCAATGGACAACTTTTTTCATCCTCCGACCTTGCCGAGCGGGAAACCCAAAGGAATAGCCAGAAGTAGGCCACAGCAAATCCAAGCCTCACGGAACGTCCTTGAGAAAGTCCTGTTCTGCACCCTAGAGACCGCTGTTCTGTAAGTAGAATGTTGCTGGACGTTTTGCTAGTTATTCTCCTTTGGATCCAGGAGATACGAGAGAGTTCTGTAAATAGTGCTGATGTATACCTGTCGGACGTTTCGTAACACCTGTTAAAACATAATTTAGCTTTGCAATGGATTAGCTGACTCAACTTCCTTCGAAATGGTCTGACTCAATATGTTGAGCTAATGTATGACCGGTTTTTTTTAAATTATTTTCTTTCGTTTTACTGGAATGTAGTGAAAAATATCTACTCATTTTTTTTCCATTACCTTCTTATAACACAAAGAAAAATTACTGCTAATATCAAAATATTCGACAATGTGATTTTGATATATCTTTACTTTTGAGATTTTTATTTTCATTTTCATATATACAAAGAAAAAAAATATTATCGTTTTTGTCAGAATATTTAGTCTGGAGATTTTCAAGAGTCTCCACTTTGAAGACTTCCTGGATTTTAAAAATATTTTTGAAGTTATGTCTGCCTTCGAAAACAACAATTCAAATATGCTTTGAGCTAGTGGGGTGAAGTTATGGTATCTGGTTCTGATACCAGATTTGTAGATATAAGCGGAAATTAAGCCAAAATCCAATTATGATAAGTCTTCCTGTCTGTTTGAATGTATCCGAACAAGATAGCTCAAAAATGCAAAGAGACAGAAGGGTAATATTTGGTATATAGTTTTATCATCAGAAAGTAGATTTATATTAAACCTTTTTTAAAATCCGACAAAAAGGTAATCATCTTTCTTTCTGTATATGCTTTTGAATGCGAATGCGAATAACTTAAAAAAACATAACAATTTAGATAAACAAAACTTGACATGCAGTTTTATGATCAAAATTGTTGAATTATATTTAAATTTGGAAAGGAAGAAGTCAAAAATATCTCAATTTTCTTTGTATTACTAAGAAACAAAATATATTGTATATTGTATTGAAAAAAAGTATATTCTCACTCTATGCGCAAGTCGGAAAAAAAGAGGAATGACCAAAGGTTTGCTCTCTATTGCACCTCGTAATAAATACAGGAAAGGCACTCAAGTACACGATAAAATCGATTGATACCCCCTCCTCCTTCGTTTTCGAGTTCTATCCGTAAAAGAAATGGAATTATTACATTTATAGTCTATAATAACCAACAATTTAGAAAGAAAAAGCCGTATAAACAAATCAAAAAGTTTATCCTGTCGAAATTGCAGACAATTAAAACAGACAATAAAAAGAGGAGTGACCGGAGATTTGCTCTCTATTGCACCCCATAATTCATTCAGGAAAGGCACTCAAGTACATGAGAAAATCGGTTGAGATCCTTCCTCCCTCGTTTTTGAGTTCTATCCGTAAAAAAAAAACTGGGATTATTACATTTATAGTCTACAATAACCAACAATTTAGAAAGGAAAAGCCATCTAAACAAATGAACAAGTCTATATTGTCCAAAACACGGACAATTTAAAGTTATTTTGTAAAGAAGTTTTAAAAATTTGTTATTAAAAATCACACACGCAGAATCACATTCATGTTCACTCTGTTACTGTATTATCGTTTACCTATACTCTTTAAATGATTTTTCATTCACTTTCTCAAAACTTTTGATTTACTTTTCTCGTCATCACAAAAATTATTTAATCTCTTATCACACCAGCACCAACAATAAAAAAATAAACAATTGCAGTTATTAATTTGTGGATTCAGCGTCCTTTGTATCATTTTTGGTTTGGCTTATTTTTATCAGTCTCTTGTATTAAAGCTATGAGAGCACTATTTTGAGAGGAACTTTTCAATTTTGTATCATGGCAAGATGGTGTAGTCCATGACTGAAATGTCAATACTTTTAATCATATGTTGTTGTTGTTGCTTATGGCCCTTGCCATGTGGACAAGCCTACCGCTGATACAGTGGCAGATTTAAGCCGAAAGAAGCGTCTCTTGTTTTTTGAAGAAGCGCCAACTACTCCCCAAGAGTACGACTTAGCTATACACTCCCCACATTTGCTTGCACAACCCCTTTTCACAGGGGGGCACAGTCACGCATCTCACAGATAGCACACAAAAGAACATCCATGCCCGAAATGGGACTCGAACCCGGAGCTCTCAGAACACGAAGAAGACTCACTACCTTTGTGCCAGAAAGCCGGCTCTAATCATCTACATTCCATAAGCGGGGGGGGGGGGACGTCTGATTATGAGGAAATACGTCAGACCCGAATACCGTGACATAAACATGATAGTTGAATTGAGTATTAGTTCCGTGAGGCCCGTAACCTTTCCACCACTCAGGCTTTCTGGCACAGAGGTAGCGCGTCTTCCTAGTGTTTTGTGACGCCCGGCTTCAGGTCCCGGTTCGGGCATTGTTGTTATATCTATGAGATGTGTGAATGTGGCCCCTTGTAAAAAGGGGATGTGCAAGCGTGTGTGTGTGTGGGGGGGGGTTCATCCTCATCTGAGGTAGAAGTCAGACTTCTGCCCTCGGGTACTCAGGGGTTCATACCCTAAGAAGCTACTACACCCTCTTTCCGTGGTAAAGAGCAGACACGACATCAGCATCAACAACCGTTTCGAGGCAAAATTGTCTACAGTTAAACAACAAACTTGTGATAAAAATGACAACAGAATCTTCTTTATTTCCACACCATATTAATAAGTAAAAGTCTGTTAAAGATTATCAGTCAAATACATCTCATAAATAGCAGATTGATATACATCATAGAACGAAACTGCTAAGATATCCTTTGAACAAAATTTGGTGCGCCGAAATATTGCAAGTGCGATCAAACACTTTTATGAGATTGAATTTTTTTTTTAATTCTTCAGATTTTTTAAAGTTTTTAAGAATGAAATTGTAAATTAATTGAAGTGCCCCTCCCGTAAATGACTTATTATCACGGATGAGATCGCCACTTAACACTTCAAGTAACGCCATTTTATATTAAGTTGCATTTCGCGAATTTTGCGCGACTATCAAGGATTTGAACTATATTAGGTTTTTTTATAGAATATCTTATAAATAATCATTTCGTTAAAAAATATTTTAATTTGATTCCGTAACATCGTAAGTAAATCAGTTGTTCTCAGTTGGTAGTCCGTGAGCCTCATACTAACAAACAGTTTATTAAAAATGTATCATATTATGGGATTGCCAAAAATTGTGGTATTCTAATTCTAAAAATTGAAAGCAAAACGCGAGTACGTTGATCCTATTTATTTACTGAGAGCGCCTAATGCTAGAACTGCTTTATTGTCTAATTTTGCTAAGGTTGAGTGTATATAAAAACACTAAAACAAACTCACAAAATGCACATTTTAATGTATAATTTTCAAGAAAATTTCAGTTCCACTATCCTTTTTTTCTTGAAGATATGCTACTACCACTGGAAGTTCTCTCTCTCCAAATCGAGGGAGGAAGGGGTCTTCAAATGATTCAATTTTTGTCTTAGTGGTTCAATTGACTTAGACAGGTTGAGAACTGCTAAGCTAAGCAGTGATTTTTTTAACGGCTTCTTGGGAGTTAATTTTTGCTCCCTTATTAATCAATATATTTGTCCAGAAGTGGCCGAGCAAATAGGTTGCATATGAACTATTTTTAGTTTTTGCGAAACTCATCTGAATACGTATTCATTCACTATTTATTCGTGATTCGTCTGACAAAAAATGTTAAAAACTATTTAAACTTCGTCTAGAATATTATAGCAGAATGCTACGATTTTTAGCTAAATTATTTCCTCTCTTTCTTAAACTTTTAAATTTCCTCGAAGTTACAGTACGCACATAAAAATATATATTTATTTTCGTTGTAATGTAAATGGATGTAATTCTGATAACTGACACAATGAAAAAGTGAAATAATAAAATAAGTTGACAAATACTTCGATGAATCAAATAAAGTTATAGAAAAATTGTGCAGAAATTAAATTTATATCACTAAAAAGCTTACTTTTAAAAATTTTATATTGATTTAAAAAATATATTCGTTCAATATAAAGCTCCAAGTTAATGTGGAAACTCGCAAAAAATCATTTTTGAAATGATAAATCTTATTAATAACTTAATTAAAAGTTCGGTAAACTTCTTTTTTAGTATTTTTTGCATGCTAAATATGGTAGCTCGAAACTTAATAGTCTGTTTGTAATGTTTTTCGAACGATTTTTTCCATTTGTGTATTAAGTATTGTGTATTAATTATGTAATAATTAAAATTAGAGTATTTTCGAACTAATTTGGAAGCGCATAGAACATTTTTAATTAACTCTATTTATCGCTAATATTATATTTTATTAACCCTTCGAACTCATAAATAAATTAACATAATACTTTACAATTTTATGTGTCATCTCCCATAGTGTTACTCTTAATGCCAGTAAAATTTCAAATTGCTAAGCTGAAAATTACGAAAAATCATTTGAAAAGTCCCTGGTTGTCTTAATCACATATCAGGGTATAATCATCAAAAAAATATCGCTTACAATCGTATCTAATAGATAATCTTTCGTATTGATTATTTGACTAAATTCGTCAATAATATACGATAAATGCGTAAGTATTAATTTGTTTTATCATGCATAATTTATGTTTAGTATGCTATGTCATAAAAATTATGATGTTAAAATATAGCCCAATACAATACCTCATTATTGACTATGTCTGCCGTTCTATTTTATGATATTTTTCTGCCAAAATAGCAAAACAGTTCAACCGATATTCAAGCTTAGAAGTCCTTGGCAGTGGTACCATTGTGTTGTTGGAATGTGATTCTTTCCGTGTGTTTTGGATTTAATCAGCTGCTCAATTAATCCCTCGTTGTCCATTGTCGACGGCAGCTGGTTCTATACCAGCCAGCAGGTGGCCCTTTTTGATTTTGATTTTTTCGAAACGAACTACACCAGTCTGGATAAGGAAACAGCGTAAGAATAAAGCGCTATTTGCAGATAGAACGCCCACGCGATTTTATATTGTTGCCGAGTTATAATATTGTTTCATGTTAAATTTTCATATGTCTGCTTGAAAAATTTCCAAAACAATACTTGGAAAGGATGTAAACAATCACACTTTAAATATTTAAACTTCCAGCGAGAGTGTGTATATGAGGGATACATTAGAGAAAATTTTTGCTTTATGTATTTTTGACATAAGACACTATGAGAGTATGATTTAGGTTATATTAGCAATCTTTTTCAATAAACTATTAGTCAATGGTTATAATTAGAGGTTTTAATAAAATTATACTATTTGCATTTCAGAAATATATTCAATTGTTAAAGTAAATTTTCATTTCTTTTCATTGTTATTTTTTTTTCAACTTAAGTTATTACGTTGTTATTTTTTTTCTCTCCAAATATTGAAAGTAAAGTAACTGCAATTAACATTATTCTTTCAACAAATAGTAATAAAAAATTACCCAAAAGAAAATATATACGAAAATTGGCAATGAAAAAATACATTAAATAAATAGTATCATATTATTATTTTTTACAAAGTGAGCTAAGACTGCAAATATTAAAAAGAAAAGCAGAAATATGCTTCGAAGAATTGAAAAGAAATGCCATCAGGTAAAAGACTCAGTTACTATCTTACTTATTAATTTCTTAAAAATTTATATTTTATAATAGCCATTTTAGGAAACACGAACGACCTTTCTTGTTAGAATTGAGGACACACTCGTTGAAAAGTAAACGTTCAGAGTTAATGAATAATGCTTTTATCTCAAAAACTGCATTATTATCGCTCATTAATATAAAAATTAATTACATAAATATTGCTTGTAAATTCATATTTATAAAGTTTCTTCTGTATAAATGATCCTTTTTTATTTACTGAACATTTATTATATTGTTATTTTAGAAGAAAAAAATAATTAAGTGGCAATGCCGTTAAAATATCCAACTGATCTAAGATGTGCGGTTTACAAAACTGGCTGAAGTTTAAATTCATATAATAGAAAATCTTAAGATTTTATCTGTTCTGATAAGTGTCAAAACTAACAATAGTAATATTTTAATTGATCTAGCAACAATAATTAAAAACAATCATATACAGAAGCTTAGCAAAATTTTGTGTTCAAATATCAATCAAATGTGATATTTCATGCTAAATAAATAAATTCCATGAAATTGCTTCTACTAAATTATGAATACCATATCTGTTACATTTCCAGAGCTCAAAACAGAGGTATGTCCTTCAAAGGAAAAACTCTGCGGTATTTAGAAGATAAACGATACGATCGTCAATTTCCATAGGCAAGTTCTCCCTGAAGATGGGCTATTTCTGTGTTCGATTAAACTTTTTATCTTATGTCTATTTCTTGATGTCTTTTATTCCTTTCTCTGACTGATTAGAGTTTTTTGCCTTCGTCTGTGAATTTCTAATAATGTTTTAAAGCTGCATTAATTAGCAATTCGGTAACATTGACATTTGTTGAAGGGAGAACCAAAACCATTTTGCTCAATTTGTAATATTCCTACGTCAGTTTTGCACATTCTCGTAGAATGTACCCTGTTTTCTTCAATCAAATTAGTTTTTTTAGAAATCACACCCTGATTTGGGCGAATTGCTTTCCAAAATCCTCATGTCAACCTGTTGGTTTTATGGGACTAGCCATGGACATGCTCACTGAGCGAGTTGACTATTTAAGCCTAATCAACGTCTCTTGTTTTGTAGTAGTACCAACCAGGGCCAAGAGTACGACTTTTGCTACACACTCATCACATTCATTTGTGCAGCCCCTTTTGATGATGACGTGTCCTTTTTACAACAGAAAGAAGGGTGCAATAGCTTCTGAGTGTAAGGGCCCCTAAGCACCCGAGGGCAGAAGTCTGACTTCTAGCTCATATGAGGATGACGCACACACACACTGGTTTGCATAGCCTCTTTTTACTGGGGGGGGGGGCACATTCACACACCTTGTAGATAAAATACAGAAGAACGACCATGCTCGAATCGGAACTCGAACCCGAGAAGCCCATATCACGGGGAAGACGTGCCACCCTAATGTCAGGACATCAACATAACTTTTTTAGTTTATAAAACCATTGGGGTTTTATAATCATATAAGCATTAGCCACACTTTTTAACATAGTTCCATACCTTACATCGTTCCTGTTCTTTTCATTGCTCACATTTTTACACATTTAGGCATTTCATATTAGGATTCTATTATAAATTGACATAAAAGCTTTAATTTCATGAGGGAGATGCAACTTAGCCAAAAATGGCTTTTGTGTCTTTAAACACACACAACACCGCTTCATGCCCCTGCAACTATAACCACCTGATTATTTAAACAGTTTAATGAGCATGAAGTGGAGGATAATGAAATACGGTCCTGTTCTTAACACTCCGGTGACTGCTGTTCGACGTCTCACATTTATTAGTTTAATATTTAATAAGGGATTTTAATTTTGAATTAAAGAAAGCTGAAGACAGTGAGCTGTTTGAAATTTAAATGGGAAGTGGCTTTGTCTAATTAAGCTAACTATAGGAGAGAAACTGAAGACTTATGCTAGCTCACATAAACAGACTTATACTTTGTTTGAGATCACAAATTTCTGAAAAAAATATTGTAAAAATACGAAAGGAAATTTATGGACGATTACAGAAATAATTATAAAAAAGAAAGGAATACAAATAAATGCTATGTACAAACACAAAAATAACAGAAAATAACGATATAGATTTGCAGAGCAACTCTTGTATCTTTAAACACAAAGGGATTTTAGTGGTGCAGTATGACCTCAAGACAGAAGAGATACAAAATCCACATCCAAAGACACGTGCATGGGTGTTTCTTTTCAGGATGGAGAAGGAACACTCGAATATTTTTAATCCTTGAACTTGCTCTCTTTTATTTTTAACTGTCTAATCTCCCTGTGAAGTTTGGACTTATGGTCGGAGTTTTCCC
Organism: Argiope argentata; assembly: GCA_026289955.1. Lineage (NCBI taxonomy): Eukaryota > Metazoa > Arthropoda > Arachnida > Araneae > Araneidae > Argiope > Argiope argentata. Next base: position 526,041 of record JAOUZG010016644.1, on the reverse strand, counting down.
GTGCTCTCATAACTGAAAGACACACTTGCGACTCATCCCCCCTTAGGCGGGAAGAGGAGTTATTTTGGGATGGACTTCTTTCATGGAAGAGATCACCTCCTCTGTCACTCGCATCAGGAAATCCCTTAAACCTCCGCCGAGAGCTCACTTTGCTGGGGAGTGAACAGCAAGCAGATTGTAAAGGCGACGCATGATTTATATCGTAACAGATGGGTGAAAAGGTTTGACACAATTGTGGGTGTAGCACTTCCTTCCGATGCCATCAGGTTAATTTTTTCGTGGAAGACGTTTGGCGACATTTGTACAGTTGGCTCTTACACCTGCATGTGCTCGAACACGTCCAGGGTCTTTAGAATCATGTCTTTAAAAACCTTGACTCTTTTTTTTTTTTTTGGCAAGATAATACTTAACAGTGTGACTGGAGGAAATAATGTAGGTATTTAACTCCTTTTAAAAACAGATTTACAAACAAAACGTTAAAAGTTTATGGTTTACGAAAACAACCAGAAAGTGATAAAAAAATAATAAAGAATACTTCGCTTTTATGGTATTTTTACTTTCTTATATGCAGAATAAAAACAATTGTTCAAAATTCAAACTGAAGATTTTGATGAATCTTAACGTTTCAGGCTTTTCTGAATTAGCGATACAAACTTTTAGCATTGTGTCTGTCTATCTGTCTGTGAAAATGATTACTTAAAATTACTCTGAGCTGGCCGGGTGAAATTTGTAATGCGGATTTACCATTTAATGTGTAGATTTCTATTTTAATTTTGAACGAAATACATTCATAGAAATTCTGTCTGTAGGACTGTACAACTGAAGATAACCACAAGCCACAAATTTAGAGTATAGATTTAAATAATAAAAATTCTTCAGACATTAACAGAAATATCTGTTAAAGAGTGATAGTCTATTGGTCTGTTCTTTCGCACGCACGTAAAAAATAATAATTCATAAAAACAATAATTTAAATCAATGTAATCGATATGTATCTTATGACTACAACTAGAGTTATGTACCAAATTTTTTTTCACAAAAAATGACGTCAAAAATGCATGACAGATTCAGTAAAAATGCTAGTTTCACACCAAAGATTTATATCTCTTAACTTGTTCACTAATTATGAGTTCCTACTTCATCTATTAGTTTCTTTTAAGTAGTGCTGAAAATTGAATCTAGGACAAGATTTAGAATTCAAAACCATCGGATTCTAAAATTAATAATTGTAAATCCCTAAATAATCCCTAATAATAAGTGGTTGGATCTTTCCACCCTGGAGCGTACACTAATAGGTGGGGGGTAAGCTCCTCCCATCTATGACGCAACGAGCATCATATGGGAAAGATTGTACCACGACCGGTGAAGGCCCTTAGGACTCAACTCCCGCCAGTGTTGCTGCTATCCAGTCATTCAATGTCATGGTTTAAATCCGTGTGCTTGCGTGGTTGGTCGGAGAGTTTGGTATGGCTATCTCTTGGTGTATTTATACACTCTAGGCAATTTCAATTCAGGAGCAAGACATTTTAATAATAACAATAACAAACCAATGAATTCTTTGACAAACAAATCGAAGTGCTATTAAAGGAGCACAAATTTATTTCTCATGAAATTTACAATCTTAAAGAAATTTATCTTTAGACTATTCATAAATTATCAAAGAGAATCGCTGAAAAACGAAACATTAGAATAAAAAGACAGAAAAATTTTTGTGTCATATCTGTAGTTAAATAATTGAAGCAACGAAATAAGGTTTAGCTATTTAAACTAATTTTATCCTTTGGAATGGTTTAAGCAGCTTTTTTATATAGTTGCAAGTTTCTAATTTTTATTGTTTTTACCTAAAATTCTTACAATTTTGGATTTATTGCTTTCAAAAAAACAAAAACAAGAATGCGTAACTCGCTCTAAATGCAACAGCTAAAATCACCAAATATCATCAGCAGCAGCACCAACAACTCACACACGCTCGCCATACAGTTGGCGGAAAATGTGTTGTTCGTCTCATTACCGACTCACTGGTGGGGGAGCATTTGGTGAAACCCTCATAAGCCAAATAACCACCCCCGGGCACGAGTAATTATATTTGTCCAGTCGTTATGTTACTCGGCTACGAACCCTAATGCCGTGTGTTCGATTCTAGTACCATCCAAACAATCACAAAATAATAATTTGTTTCATTTTTACCTTAGTAAATTTTGGATTAATTGAAGAATTTTTTTTAACCCCTTAACTGCCGTCGGCGTATATATACGTCTTTCCGATGTACGATCCTTTGCATTGCACTGCTATAAAGATAACTGCTCCCACGGCTTGGGAATGCCATAAAATGACACTGACAATGTTTGAAACTGACAATGTTTGGATTATCTAATTTCAGAGATGAGCGATAGGGATCAGAAACGTCGGAATATGATATAACATCAGATGAAGAGGATTCTGATTGCGACTATTCTGTGAAAGTTGCCCGACGTTGGGTGCCACTGGATGTTAAAAAAATTACCTATGGTGCCTATGCGTCGAGAAAATGTATTGTTTGCTCAAAAACAAAACTTCGTCGTGAAACCCGCCATCGAATGCAATGAATGTGATGTTGGTTTATGTGTTCAACCTTGTTTCAGGAAATACCACACAGCAGATAAGTTCTAACATCTGTTTAATTACACTATTATTCTATACTTTAAATTTTGATTTTTTTTCCTTTTTTTATTTATTGTGAAATTAAAAACGTTTTATGTCGCAAAACACACCGCTGTTTTTCCTCCAATACACCGCATAAGTAAGCGCGCTCGAATGAAAAACGGTGGCACTGGGCAGCGCATCTCGTAAATTTTCGGCGGCAGGTAAGGGGTTAAGGGTGACACTTGAGCAACTTTACTCTATGTAGTTAACTCATCTGATTGTAGAATTTCTAATTTTTATCATAGAAGTATATAGTTCCAAAAAAATTTAAATATGATTTCTTGTAATATCAATCATTGGATCCAAGATCATATATGATCACCATGACGTTTAATAAACCAATCTATGCTTTGAATCTAACCCCGGAAATAGCTTTAACAAAATGTGTGAGTAGGTTTTCTGCTAATGCCTTTCGTGTCATGTTATACAACTCGGCCCTTTTGAGGAACGCACTTCCGCACTTCCCATACGAGTTCACTCGTCCTCCTCAGAAAATGAACGAAGAATCCTAATTCGTTCTGTGAAAACTTGCGAACGAAAGTTGATACACCAACGTAGCATTCGCTGCCCGAGGTGAAAACTTCCTCTCGCTCTCACCTTTCGTAGGATTAATTCACTTGGTGACCTCCAGATTGTCAAATGAGGTTTTTTTTTATACAAATCCTCCATATAAGGTTTCCCACCTCTTTACCGAACCGCTGTTTGATCTTGTAGGCTTCTTTTTCTTATGAGGAAGAAAATAATACCCATCGGTGTTTGCCTGCGATCGAAAAAAGCAACACCTGTTAAAACTTGAGAAACGAACGGCAAATGAAACTTGTAAGAATTAAAAAGAAAAAAAAAATCGAGACACGTGAAAAAATTTCGTCTCGGAAACCAGTTTGGAGTGATGAATATGCTGAGCAGTTGGTGTTTGGGTTTTTCGGAGAAGTGATTTGGCTGATTTTCAAGGGTAGAGCTAATATTTACGTGCGAAAGCTCCGCTTTGCTTAGCAAATACGGGAGAGAGAGAAAAAAAAAAAAACTCACTTTTTGTGGATGCTTTGTAATGTTCTGAGAAGTAGTTCGTTCATTTCATTTTTAGATTGTATATTCCTTCTGAGTGTTTAATAAACATGGTTATTTAGGTTTATATAAAATTAAGAAATAAGTAAATGGGAGATATCACTACATGAACTATAAAAATAAAATCGCCTTTAACAACCATCTTGTTCACGTGGAGTGTTGATTGATTTTTCTAGCTGTTAAACTATTATATTAGTATGGAATAAATTTATTCATATTTCATTTTATTGTTTAATAAAACTAAAAAGTACGATTTAAGTGATGCCCGTCAACAAAAAATTGCTGTTCGAGAAAATTAAATTATAGTATATATTGCCATCAAAAGTTCATGTTTCATTTCATAGAAATCCTAATTATTTCATAAAATATGTTAAACAACGCATTTTATATTTTAATGATGTATGTCATGCGATTCCTTGTCTGATGTGGTTGAACCTAATTTCGAGCGGCATTAAACTTACTATTTGATATCAGAATTTTAATTTTGTTTACATTTTTTACATCTGATCGTATCAAAGTGTATGTGACATGGTGAACTTTTCTTTTAACATTATAATTATATTTTGTAGCTCCATTAGTTAGTAAAGTGAAGCGATCATTAAATTCAGTCATAAAAACATTTAGTAAAGCAATCTGAAAAGTTCGTGTGAAAGTTTGTTTACATTTGACTGTTGCCATTCGAGAGTTAATAAAAAGGCCGAATTTTGTGACCATATACATTAGCGTTTTATACGAAGAGAGATGTGTTTTCTCTGCATATGTAAAGAAAACAATATGGTGAGTACTAAAAGTGTCTGCATCTAGATTTTCATAAATCTTCATAATTTAAGGGGGGGTTGTCTGTAAAAAACATTTTTTATAATTTAATTACTTTGTTAATCAGTAAAAAGTATAAAATGCGGTGTATTACCATTTTTGCACTCATATAGTTGTAACTAAGTTTTCATCCTACTTTTAATCAAAAGCAAAAATTGTTTTTATTCCAGCAGCGAGGCACAATAAACATATGAAGACAAAAAGGGATAAATAAAGGGGTGAAAAAGGGATTAAACATCTATCTCTGGTCTTATATACCATGATATTCTCATAAATCACACACGTTTAAATTTCTGAAGAAAATTTTATACATTTGACCTTGTACAAGAGAAACGCAGGAAACAGTGTAATTCATTCAAGGAATCCTCTAAAAGAATATTTAAACCAGTGATATATATATATATATATATATACGTGCATTTAAGCATTATAACTGAAACTTTTAACTAGCTAGCTAGCTAGATAAATTTTTGTTACTATCCTATAGCACTCATTTCATCCATTTCGTCTAATAGCAAAGCTAACAGCACACTATATATAGAGAAAAAGTCGAGGAAACAATAACACCGCAGTAATAATTTTAATTTATTTTTTACCCTTTCTACCATTTATTCAATATGCTACTTTTTTAGTTATTTAACATACAATACTATTCAATAGTTGTTGAAAGGAAGTTTAAATTAAATTAAAACTGCAATGCCGTAACGATAGGAGAAAGATGTAGACAAACTGATAACCAATTTTAGTGGGCGCAGTCAGAAAAAAAAAAGTTTTACTCTTTAAAGCCAAATATGATGTTAGGACAGTATAAGATCTTATGACTATGACTCATATGATAAGAAATGGACCATTCACATGATTATATAACTGGTTCTGCTAGATATAGAATGAACGAACCCATGTGTCATTAAACTTTGCTACGTTAAAAAAAAGGTTTTGCATTATCTTAAAACTTAATAAAATTTGCTTATGATTTCATGTCCATACAATTTGTCCTCTATTTTTTAATAATTATTTTTAAATTTTAGAATATATTATTTATTATAATATTTTTATTATCAAAAGGAAATTCAAACTCATGCATTCAAATATTCATCTGCGTTCTTTCACTAAAGTTAAAGTTAAGGTTAAAAAAATTATTTCTTTTGACATTAACTTCGAAATAAAATTGTAATTTATGTTTATATTTTGGGATAAATAGGCTTTAATTTACACTTATAATATTTTTTGTTAAATTGATGCAAATAAATTCATATTTTATAATTGTATGGAATAGCAAAACGAAATTTTTAAAAATTCAGCCATTGAAATTCCTTTAACATCCTAAAAAGTCTAATATGAGCGCATAAACTGTTTGCCAAAGACAGCCAGTATATATGTGTATATATGTGGGTATGCATTGCGAAGTTTAAATTTTTAATACTCCTCCTGGGCTGTTAAATAGTATTTAGGAAAAGATTTCACTCGAATTTTATATTTGGATAAAAAATTTCTTTTTTTTATCAACAAAAAAAAAAAAAACAAATGTAACTAAATGTTGATATTTGGCAATACATGTGCTACTCAAGCGTTTAAGAGATGGAGTAATGACCATGTCTTCGGATTCCGATGCATATTTCTCACGTTAGATTTTAGTTTTCGCTTATAAATTTAAACGAGCCAAAGGATATTATTTTATTTACGATTTTACATTAAAAAATTTGTACAAAGTTGGTCTCTTAATACTTAAGTATTTTAAAGGAACATACAAAATATCTATCTATTAAACAAATGAAAAATAATCTATTAAACAAAAAAACCTCTGTAGCCTTACCGATTTTGGAAGTCTTTAAGTGTTACGGCTTATTTTATGACTATTTTAAAGACCTTCTTTCAAAATATAAATAGATATGTTTACCTGCTGTCATTTTAAATTGGAAGACTCGTGACTGAAAGATTAACTTACATTTTCGTGAAAGCTATTAAAACAAGAGGATTTTTAAAAAATTGACGGTATTTTTAAAAAATTGACGGTATTCCTTTCAGTCAAAAAATAATGCTCACTTTATCAAATAATCCAATGCCATGACTTAGGTTGTTTCTATGGCCTGATCAACTATATAAAGCTCAAAACTTTCTGTAGTCCTTTCAAACCCTTATCGTAACAAAATTAAATCACTGACTTAGTGATCTATCTCGTTTCGTTGTCTCGGTAATCACAGGAGCACGAGTCGTATACTGAGTAATATATATATTCTGGATTGAGCACACCTCGTTCGTAAATAAGAAATGAATTCAATATTGTGTTTGCCAGATAACAGCTGTGAAAATGATTCAGGCGACCTATTTCCGAGACTATTTCTCCTTAAAGATGCATAAACCAGGCAATAATTCTAACATCATTTGAAATGAGTTCATTTTCTGTTTTGCATGATTTAATAAAAGGCAAAGATGCCGATGCCATGGTGAAGCCTTTTTTTAACCTTTTATTTTATACACCTTCACTCATCATCATTGCCCCACTTACCCCAACCCATCCCAAAATGCATAATTACAAACTGTATTACAAAATTACAATATTTTCATCAGTTATCATTTACAATATTCTGTAATTTATTCTGTAATATTTTAATTCGAAAATACTTCAAAATGAATCCAAAAAATCGATTTAATTAACAATGCTTGATTTCAAATGCATCAAACATTAAGAAAATAAACAGAATAGTTTGAAATAATCGGCCGAAAACATGTTAAGCCTAACCTTATTGGTGTGGGAAAAAACAAACTGAAATTATTACTTATTTGGTGGCGGGGAAATAAAGATTTTTTTGGCGAAAAAAAGAGTTTTTAATGAATTAACCACTTGACATACGAGTTTATTTAACTTTCTAATTAGATAACTCATCCTATTTTGGTAATTTATTGTTAATTTGATTTTTTTAAATGATATATGGAGCATTTGGGATACCAAATCGTTTCCTATTTGTTTTTTCGTATTTAAATACTTAATTCTGTGGCTTAGTCGCAGACTTGAAAATAGAAATTCAGTTATTCGATGCTCGTGTCAGACACGTCATTGTATCCGAAATGTTTAATAAAAAACACTGAATTAATATTAAAAAAATGTATTAACATCGAATGTCTCTAAAAGCTTTGACAAACTTCCATAGCAATCTTCCATCTTTTTGCAACTCACTAATCCATTTAATAGCTGATACCTACTTGGCAAAGACGGGTACTACAAACATCACGTGACTTTTAATGTGAAAAGAAGAGCAACGAATGTCACTTACAATCACATGTGTAAGAGAAGGTCAAAAAAGACTCAAATAGACACCATTTAATGCCGATATCTCACCATTTCCACTCAAACTAAATGCTTTCCTTGCTTTTATCATGGTTTTAGTGTTCTTTACAATGCTTTCCAAGCCACAGAAATATGACGATCGGTAAATATTTTGAGTGAGCAGTTTATATTGGTGGCATCACGTTTCAAGAACTCTTTTTTTCGTAGGAAAACCAGAAGAGACAAGTGCCGCTGTTTCAGCAAGTGCAAGGTCATCAAAAACCTACGCACCTGCCAAAAGTAATGAGCCTTTTGAAACATGTGGGTATATTAAAAGAACGGGGCACCGACGGAAGAGTAGAATATCGTCGCTTTTTCGTTTCAGACGCACTTTTTTCTCAACATCGGATCCCGGAAGCAAAGATATGAAGAGCAAGAGCACTTGAAACTAAAAAATGCATCCGTTCTCTCCATTTAAATATCTACATTTTCATTGGAATCAATATTTCTGCCATTTTATTCCGGAAATTAGTAATAAAATGAAGCAGTAGTTTAAAATTAACAGATCTTTCTTATTTTTTTTATGTCAGAATAGTTTATACTTTATTAAATTCAATAAGGTTAAATTTACATCGTGATTTGAAGTGCTTGATGATGATCTCATGCCCAATTAACAACGGAAAGAAGAGGTGCAGTAGCTTCTGAGGGTATGGACCCCTCATCCCCAGAGGGCAGAAGTCTGACTTCTAGCTCATATAAGGATGACACACACACAACGTCGAAAATGTTAGTTGCGTTTGATTCACATTAAATTTCTCAAGCATTACTTGATATCATGATTCTGTCATAAATATATTTATAAGCATTTAATCATTACAGATATTAATATGATGTTGTGTGGCAGTTAGCACATGTTCTGATTATTGTCTTTAGACACCTTCCGAATGAAGTGAAGTGATATGATACACTATCATGTTGTGGTTGTTGTTACTGATGGCACTTGCCATGGACAAGCCCCACTGATATACGAAGATATACGTCTCTTGTTTCAAGTAGCTCCAACTAGGGCCAAGAGCACGACTTTAGCTACACACTCATCACAGCCCCTTTTTATAGGGGGGGAGCACAATCACACAGCTCACAGGTAGCACCCAGAAGAACAAACATGCTCGAACCCGGGACTCACAAAACACGAGGAAGACGCGCTACCTTTGTTCCAGAAATCCAGCCTATCATATTGTTGTTTCTAATGGCATTTGCTATGGATAAGCGCTCTGACGACCATCAGAGGGTCTTCAGATGAGGGTCTCTTGTTTTTGAAGTAGCTCCAACTAGGGCAAAGAGTACGACTTAGCTACACACTCAGCACATTCGCTTGCAAAGTCCCTTTTTACAGAGGGCGGGGGCATATTCACACAACTCACAGATAGTACACAGAAGAGCAACCATACCCTAACCGGGATTCGAACCCGGGAAGCCCTTACCTGTGCCAGCGCTGTGCCAGGACGCTGGCATTTGAAGTGATGTTAGGAATATTATGAAATGAACTTCTTTAGTCTGCTCCATTGATAAATAACGAGAATGATATCTGAACCGACGATCGAATCCACAAAGTCCAAACAAAATTATTACGACCACATTCGATCGTATGATGAGAGATCTAAATCGCAATAAGCCCAAATGCGTGAAAAATTCTTGAGGAAATCGGGTTTGAAAACTCCAGATCATTATATATCAAAATAAAGAATATAATATCAGGCTTCAGTCGCTTTCATTGATTTTAAGAAAGAAAGAAAGAAGTATGAAAATGTTCCAATTCCTAGAACTGTTATATGTTGTTCTATTTGGAATTTTGATTCTCTATTTAAGGCACTTTGAATTCGTTGGACTAAAGAACTAGAAAATCATAAACCTAAAAAAAAATAATATCGCCAATAACAATATAGAAGTGCTCATTATGTCTGTATGTATTTTACCTTTATTATAATTATTAAGCTTAATTATTAAACGTGTATATTCTAACAGTGTACATGCATTTTATTTTCACAAAAATTTGATACACATCAAAAACAAAGAGCTGCATACCATCCTAATAATTTAACCTACACCATATTTTTTTTAAAATTTGAAACTAATACTGGAATACCAAGAGTTTTGGAAACGTTTATTTTTAATTACATTTTAACAAACGTTAGTAAATTGTAATTAAGAGAGTTAGCAAAAGAGTAACTGTGAACCCAAACATTGCTCATCGTTGTTTTTTAATATTTATTTATCTCGTAAAATTGCAGATAAAATTCTATTCCATGGTTCGTTTTAAGTTATAAGAAAAATCTTTTTTCATTACAAACGCATGACGAGCATGAGAAAAATACATGGAAGTCCGGACCTCTAACCACTACACTATCTTATGTATGCCATATTTAACCACATGTTAATACTTAGTTATAAAAAAAATGAGAAAATTACTTTTTTTACATACAGCTATATAGAGAAACTTGAAAAGCAAAACCTTATCTAAATATATAATTTGATCCAAATCGTTGAGCTGTTTCTACGATACTTGAAATAAGTTTATATTTATACAAAAATTGCCCTTTAAAGTTCAAAGATTTAAAAGTTTATTAGCTGATAGTTACATTACCCTGCAATTATAAACTAATTTTCTAAAAATTTATTTTTATTCGTTGTATAAAAGCTTTTGTAAATTGAAATCAAAGAAATAAAACTAAACGGAATCCAAACTGCCTGGTTTAAAGTTTACTAAACAGTTTCTTCGTATTGAAAGAAATAAAATTATTTGAAAAAAATCTGCTATGCATATTTTAATATATCATGTCGGAACATCATTTCGTGAACAGCCAAGCGCCACGTGCTCGGCCAAGTTAAATTACATTTTTATTCATTTTAATGGTTTCATTGAATGAGCCACTTTAGTATTGCAAACGACCCAAAAAACTTTTCTCGCATTAATTGTTTTAAAAAAAAATTCCCATTTCCTATTTATTTCATTTCATATGCCCAAAATGACATTTTTCGAGGTTTTATTTGCTGCAGTCATTGATTATTTTTTTTAAATAAGAGCTTTTGTAAATAGGATGGCAACGCTTTATTAAAAGATGATTTTTCGAGATGCTCCTGCAGATAATAAAATTTTGATTTTTCGCTAACGGATTTTTGTTGACGAAAAATACCTCATCCCCAAAACAACATCATGCTCCGAGATGATAATAAAACTATATAAAATAACAACTATAGCATTTTTTTATTTCCGAAAATATATTCAAATTATATCCGAATTGAATATATTTACTAATTTTGTTAAACCTTTACCTCAAATCATGGTTTATATAACAGTGAACTAAAATAACTAATACATATTTCTCCTTGAAAAATGACTGTAGGATAAAAAAAATAACCTCTACTTGAAGAGATTATAGAGGTAGACGTAATAGACTATTACAGGATTACATGAAAAATGAGACCAGACAACAGTAATCTGGGGTTAAGGTTCAAGTGACCTTATTGAATAGCGATTTCGTGTAAATGGAGTTCAGGTTTTTGCTGGCCAGCACGCGTCTAAGAGGAAGTAAGTCACATGACTGAAGTTTTACTACGAACAACCCTTCCACAAACTCATAATGCGTGTGTCAGAATCAGGCCGGGCGTGTGGATGCTCCGTGGTAAAAGTCATATCATGTTTTATAGTCGCCCCAGATGAACTAAATTGCCCTTTTTTATGTCCTTTAATCTGTAGTTATCTCCCTTTAATTTACCGTTATTTTCACTGACCACACGAAATTTTTTCCTGGAGTTTTTTTAGATTATTCACATTGTTTTTATTCAAATAGAAAATGAAACAGACACAATAGACATAATAATGGAGGTTGTAGTTATTACCGCACAGAAAATTTATATGTAATTTTCAGGAAATAAAATATTAGCATATTTTGCCTATGTATGGAAAGCTTGACTATATAATAGGTTTCAAAAATCGACAACTAGAATGAGGCTATTTGACAAATGATATGTATTAAGAAAATCGATCATGATCGTGAAAAAATATGCATATAATGTGTTTTCACATAACAGAACACATTTATGAATGAATCGATTACTCGAGTTTATAATGGTCTTTTGATTTTTATATTGAACATAATGTGATAAAAAACATCAATAATTCGAATTTAAAAAAGTTATTTCAAAATTAAAGTAGAAATCTGTAAGGAAATGTTTTTATTTCTAAATTGTTTTCGGACCTTTAATAATACGTATTCTGTGTCTTTATCTATTATAAGTGAACATTTTTCGAGAATTTAACTGCTGTACTAAGATTTTATGGCAATAATAATAATAAAAGAAAAAAATTCCGTTTTAAAATAAAATCGTTAAACAAATTTGAAAGAAATTGTAATTTTTTTTTTTTGAAATTTTATGATACAATTATAATTTCCTTAATACTGTATACTGAGTGTTTATTAAAATACTTTATTGAAATACTTAGTTTTATTTAGCGCAAAATAAAGTAATTATATTTCATGTATCTAAATTTTATACAAAACACAATAGCACAAAAATTGACTGCATCAAATTGCGAGTAAATTATTCTAATAATTCTGACTACAAACATTGTCCTTTTGAAATAATGTCACATTTGATTTAAAAAAATTTTTTAATTCAAATATACTTATATAATGAGAAGGTTAATATAAAGTCACAATCACATCTCAAACAACAAAATGTACCTTAACTATGTGAAATTTTTCCCTTTTTTCTGCTACATTACCTGCAAACAATTTAATTGAAACAAAAACACAAAACAAAATTGTTTACATTTCTTTTTTATTTTAATCTAAATATTTTCAATTGCACAAAATTTCATAACTAAGTTCCATTTCCAAGCAGAAACTCTATTTCATATATTTCAAATTAAAAAAAAAGATTAAAATGAAATATACTTTTCATATTTCAATGTATAATGTCAGAACATCATTTCTTGAACGGCTAAGCACCACGTGCTCGTGCGAGTTAAATTATATTTTTGTTCATTTGAATTGTTTTATCGAATGAGTCACTTTAGTATTGCAAACGATCCAAAAAAAAACTTTGTGTTGTCTTTATTGTTTAACAAAATATCACATTACCTGTTTATTTCATTTCATATAATCACGCGCTCAAAATGACATTTCTCTACGTTTTATTTGCTGTAGTCATTAACTTTTTTTTAAATCAGAAATTTTGTAAATGTGATAGCATCACGTTATTAAAAGTAGATTTTTTGAGATGCTCGTGCAGATAATAAAATTTCAATTTTTCGCCTACTGGTTTTTGTTGACGCCACAAAACCACATTACTAAAACAATAACAGGTTCTGACATGATAAAAAAATCCATGCCAATGCAATTTTTTTCTTTTGATCTCTAAAAGAAAATAGTTTTGTAGTTCAACAAATGCCAAGGGTATAAATAACTAATTCAATAAAATCTACCATTCCGGGATTTAAACTTATGTCACCACTACAAAAAATTATAGAGTTGAAATTTTGAAAAAGGCCAAAGCAAAAAAAGTACATAAATGGGAGAAAAGTAAACTGGAAATGCAAAACAAGTATTAAATATTAAAAAAAATGACTAAATAGCTCAAAATCAAAGTAGGGTAAGGATTTTTTTTTAAATTTCAAACATTCTTTTGATATGGAACAAAAAAATACCTATCATAATAGTTTATTATTCTATCAATACTTACAAAGTGATTTAAATACATTACAAATCCATTATCCAATGAAAATCATTGAACCGTGTAAGTAAACTCTAAAGGGAACAATATCCTAAATTTATAGAGAAAGTTTTAAAAAAATGGCAATAAAAGATCACAATCTCTAAAAGATTTTTTAGGAGGACGAAAATGTATGTTATGAGTTTAAAGCTCATTGGAAGGTGTAATTTTTTTTTTTACTTAAGTCATAAAAATTGGTTCAGTTAACTTGAACTATTCAAGCTATTCAGAATCCGTTAACTTGTGATCGAAGAGGTATTCTACGTTTTTATGGGTAGAAAAATTTCGTCAAAATATTGCGCAATAGAAAAATGAAGTCTAGATATTTATCATTTATTTTTTTAAAGAAATTTATTGCTGAAATTCAATAAATACACAGCATAGATTCTTCTGGTCAAAGAATTGGCCTAAATAGTAAATGTGGTGACTTATTCCTTTTATTTCGGAAGCTAATAAGAAACAAGAAATTAATTTAAAAGTTCTAATAACTACACTTCAACAAGCTTTACAAAAGTTCCAGTTTTTATGCAATTTATTTCGCAGACGCTATTTTGCTAAAATTATGGTGTGGCTTTCAAGAATCATAGCATGTCAGATTTCACTGCTTTTCTGAACATCATGAACTTTTTTTGTGTATTTTTCAGTTTTGTAAAAGAATGATTGAAGTGTTTCATTTTTTTCATTTAAATAATATGTAATAGGACATTCAAAGAGTTTTTCAGACAAAAAAAAGATTATATATAATGATTTTGTATATAGAGACGGCCGTTTCTTTGATCATTTAATATTTCAATGCTAGAACTAGCAGATGAACAAAAACGATTAAATTGTGACTTGATAAATTTTTGAAGAAAAGGCTTTGAATAAATGGTAACGCGCTCACAAGATTTTTAACATTTTTTTTGTATGGTATGTAATGTAACATTAAACAATCTTCCTAGGTAAAAGAAATTCGTATCTGTGACACTTTTTTTAACATTGATCATAGAAATGATTATTTCCTTGGTCATTTAATCATGCTTTAACGTTGCACTTAATAAATGATCGAAATGTTTGAATTATAGCTTAATAAACAATTAAAGTAATTATTAAAAGTACTACGGTAAGACAATTGTCCAGTATAATGTTTCTAAGATTATCATAATTAACTTGATGATATGATATAAAATCGATCATTTACATCTTTTCCAAAGCTCCAAAAGTTTTTCCTTATTGAAAGAAAAAAAAATAATTTTTCCTCTGTTTATCTGGGAGTTCGGAAAGTTAGAAACTTAGCTTGTCTCTATTCGTTATTTAATTTTCCACTCATTTTTTATTCACTTTATTTACTTCTTAAAATTTTATTTTTGCATTCATTATTTTTTTGTTACTTAACTTAAAATTATCTTCCAATAATTTCATTATTTTTCGATTTTTTTAAAAAAATTGTTTACTACCTATGCATTTCTACTTTTTACTTACTTTTATTGATGTATTTAATTATTCATTTTAACTTTCTTTTATATTTTTCTGAGATTTTTTTGTTATTCATCTCTTGTTCTGTCTATGTTATTTTGTTTATGTTATGTCCACTGTATTACATATGTGCTCTATCTATTTATCTATGTGTGGGTGTGGGTGTCTGTCGGTCTTTGTGAATTTATTTTAAAGGATTTGTATTGAAGCGGTCAGCTATCTTCCCTCCAATTGATCCAGGACAGGCCGTAATTTCTTAGTTAAGAATCATTTTGACGCTGTTTTTTTTAATTTTTATGAATATATATATATATATATATATTAATAAAAATGGATCTCGAAATGCGTTGCTAAGCTCAAAACTGGAGAACGGCTCGACCGATTCGGCTAATTTTTTAAAAACATTTTCCTTAAGGCACGAGGATGGTTCTTATGGAGAGAAAAAATGAAAAAACTGGGAGGAAAATGGTTAAAACGAAAGTTTTCTCACTTTCCCGCCAAAAATCTTCATTTCCTTCCCCCACACCAACTGAGTAAGATAGCAGGAAGTAATAAATTATGATTTGTTTAGAAAGAAATACGCGAAGTCAGTTGGCTTTCATTTATAGATAACGGGATGTTTAAAAAAAAGAAAATAGTTGCTTTTATTATTAGTCTGCATGGATATTTAATCTATGCCTGCTCAAAATAAAGTCTGGGTAGGGAAGAAAAAAAAAATAAAGCGGAAAAAAGGTTTGTAAAAAGAAAAGTAGTGAAGAAAAAAAAATAGAAAAAAAAAGAAAAGAAAAGAAGGGTGTGTGTGTGTGTCACCATTATTTCCTCTGTGCGCGGCATTTTCCAAGCTGTTTTTAAACTTTCGCATCTCTTGAAAACCAATTGTGTCTTTATTTGTTTAGTGTGTTTACATTTATGAAAATTTGAATCTCATTATTCTATAAAAACGTAGAATTTTAGCCCTTTCCCTCCACCATTTAAATAAAATATCAATTCCGGGACAATCATCGCTGGGATAGAAACAGAAAGAAGAGTAGTACAGTGAACAGAACATCTGAAGAAAATAATAATATAAATGAATTATATGCTTATCAAAATTTGTTTGGTTTAAAAATATTTTGGTGAAAAACCTGTTATGAGACACAGCTACATAAAATATTATAAGAAAATTTTAGCGAGCATTAATACTGGCGAACCGACTGGTCGCCAAAGGTGGCTGGTATATATATACATATTGTCCCTACGTCTACTGTGTACTACAATCTGTTTTTTTTTTTTAGAATATAGTAGGAATTTACGGGTCTATCTTTTTAAAGCGTCTTGTTGAATGATAGTGACGATATCCAAGTGACGCTTGAATATCGATTAAACATCAATAATAAAAGGGTTTTTTTGAAAATCCAATAAATTTAAATTAATTAAATTTTTCTTCGAATATTTTTGAGTTTCCGTACAGGGTTTTGAAATTACTTTTATTAGCTTTATGGAATTGGTGTAGAATGAAATTATTTTCATCAAAAACAAAAATAGTATTTTAGTGAAACATTATTAGAAAATTAATACAATATATTGCCAATTATTTATTCAATGAATCAAAAAATCTGTCAAATATAAACAATGAATAAGCTTACAACAGTTGCACTTTAATAAATTATGACATCTTTCACGATATGAACAATGTTTAATACAACCATATTACGTTAGCAACTATTTCATTTCATAAATCATTAAATCTTTCACACAATGAAAACAATATTTAATTATTTTTTAATGATCTTGATACATTGATAGATATCTGCTATTATTCTGCTATGAAGCGGAACTGTTAAGGTTATTCGTTTAGACAATTATCATTTATCATTATAATCTTCACCCACGTATTATAATTAATTCACTGACTTTCGTTGTACAGATAACTACATCATATCTTTTGATCTGCGACCGAAGGACAGCCATCTCCCAAGGGGAAAAAATCTGAAAATTAAGAATTAAATACGCTTGTTTTTTTTTAATTTTAAAAAACTACTTAAACAAATTAAGTCCCTAAAACAATCTACAAAATCTCATTTTTATGCATTATTGAATTCAAATATTTTTCTCATGATTGTATTGGTTTATGTCATTGGAATAACTTGCATTCTTTATACAGATATTTTAATATATATCAGGAAAAAAAATATCATAAGATAACCAGTAATATAAAAAATAAGTCAATTCCTACCTAGGTAAACAAAGATCATTTTTATTTTAGTAACTTTGTATTAAATAATTACAATTAATATAAAGAATTTATCAAAAAATTATTGATTTTCGCACGAATAGAACTCGCATTCTTCCCCTTCGCGAGAAAAATACTGAAACTCTCGCATTTACCGACTGAGCTACTGCTTGTTGAAATGCCATTTTCATAACAAACTGTTAAAACTCTGTTTAAAATATTGAAAATTAATTCAATTTAATTAGGGAATTAAGATTTGAAAAAGACTGCGTTAATATCAAGTGACATTCACTAAAAGTTTTAAAAAATGTACTTGAACTTGAGTGGATGAATAAAAAGTATATTATATTATCGATTAAAAATTTGAACAAGATATATAAATATATATAAGGAGAGTGTGAACTAGCAGTAGGAACTGAAAAATTATACTTCAAAAGTTAGGAAAACAAAATCCTATGTTTTCATGGTACAGTTATTTTTTATTAACTTTTTATCATGTCAGAAAATGATATTGTTTTGGGAATGAGGTTTTCTGGCATCAACAAAAATCTGTAAGTGAAAAATAGACATTTTAATCTGTAGGAGAAAAATAAAAATATTATTATCTGTTCGAGCATCTCAAAAAAATCAGCTTGTAATAATGCGTTGCCATCGCATTTACAAAAGCTCTTATTTAAAAAAATAAGTTAATTACTACCGCAAATAAAACCTTAAAATATCACTTTGAACACGTGTTGATAGGAAATTAAATAAATAGGAAATGTGATTTTTTTGAACAATCAATGCGAGACTGAGTTTTTTTTTATAGTTTGCAATATTAAAGTGACTCATTCGATGAAACTATTAAAAGGAATAAAAATATAATTTAATTTTCATTAGCACAGGTGTTTGGCCGTTCAAGAAATAATGTTTTTACATAATGCATTGAAATATTCATAGCAGATTTCATTTTAATCTTTTTTTACTATAAATCGAAATATTTTAATTTATTGTCTGAGCCGACGGAAACGTAAAGATGTTTAGATCAAATTCTTTTTCTCTCTATTCTTTTGTGTAATTAAAGAAATAAAAACGCGATGTAATAATGATCACATTTTATGATCATAAAATGATTCTATGGCTCATAATATTATATTTCCATAGATTCATATATCCATTTCATATTTCCATAGATTTTCACAAGCATAAATAGTCCATATTTGATAGGATTGATATGTAGTTGAAAAAAAATAATTCTTTTTTTAAAGAATATAATTCTATAAAATCTCAACCGCATTAATTTCAATAACAAAGCCTTTTTTATAGGCATTAAATAAAATTATCTGTGCCCTTATACCTGCACAGTAACTTCTTAATATCTACATAATGCGATTATTGACTTGTTAAATTGCCTGATAAGTCATTCTTTATACTCATTTACGTTTCAAGAAAGCCTTCAAAATTAATTGAAAGCAAAACTGTATCTACAAAACGCGCAAATTGAAAAGCTTCAGAACGAAGCAATATAATATTTTTTTCATTAATTACTCTTGTAATATGTAGTTATTATTATTCTATATAAAAATCTATAATAGTTTAAGTAAGCTTTTATAAAAAGCCTTTTTTATTTAATGTATTTTTGTATAAATTAATACAATGTATTTTCGTTTATATTGAATATAATTATCTTTGCTCTTAATGCCTTCAGAACAAAAATGGTGATTCTTGTTAGATTTCTTAATTATCTAATCTCTACTCGTTGAAATCTCAAGAAAACCTTTATGACTAATTTAAAACAAATTGCCATCGACAAAGCAACACAAACTGAATAGCCTTTGAATTAAACAATGCAATATTTACATATTAAATTCATTTGAAATCTGTAGTTTTACTAGTGTTATATTATATTCTGCAATATTTTTAAGAAGTTTTAAAAAAGAATTTGACTATACTCAAAACCGTTTTTTTTTGTTAGATTATTCAGTTTCTATTTATTCTACATTTTTGATGCATTTCTTCCTTTCAGATAGGTGGTAAAATGAATACCAAATAAATTCTTCAAAAAGCATTGTAAAGCTATTTTAAAACCTCAAATAAAAATGAATCAAGAATCTCATTCATGAAAATATACGAATTCTTCAAGATATCGAGACTTTGTTTGCTTATTTCATACTGATTTCTCAACTTCTTAACTTTTATTCCAGAAAACTCTTTGATTGCTACTGAATAATCAAGTTCAATGTTCGATACGATCTTCCAAAAATAGAGCCAACTCAACCGCATTTCACTCTCAGGAATGGCTCGCTTGGAAGACTTGGCAAGAAAAATTGGCGCCCTTGAAAATATCGCTAAGCAGCAGCCAGGTAAGTTATGGAGTCTTCCCCTTGGAATAATAGATTTGGCTGCAAAATGCAGCGCGTGCGATGTTGGTAAGAGACTCTCAATCTGAACCTGAACTCTTCTTCAGCAGATAGTGAGTCAACCGTTACCACGTGACATAAGCGTCTTTACAAAAAAAATAAAGTATTTTCCGGAGTTCACACATCTGGCAACGATTCAAGTGGCGGCAAAAGTTCCAAAGCAGAAATCTCAATAATAAACGAAAAAGAAACAAAGCGTGTTGAAGAAGAAGAAAAAGAAACGATGATAAAACGCTTCGATGAAAACGATTCGCACCGCTCACAAACATGTTCTTTTTTATAAGAATACAATATTTGAAATTCTTTTTCTTTTATATCTTTACAGCTTTTGTCAAAAAATGCCTGCTCATTTCTTCATTCTGAACTGGAAAATAAATGGCACGTTCTATTTCGTAAGGTAGGTAGCAATTATATTTTTTTGCTTTATTGTTGACAGGATTTTATAAAATGCATATCGCTTTTTGAAAATAATTATTTTTCAGAAAAAAAATGGTTTTTGTTTATAATAATGCTTTTTTACTCCGTTAGTGCATAATTGGATTCTCTACCTTCTTAAGACAAATTTTTTCTCCTAAACTTTTTTTTTAAAAAAAGGATGTATTATGAATGTTTTTTTAATTATATTGTGCAATGTTTTTAAACCTGACAACTCAAATTTTTATTATTTGCAAAAAAATATTTCAGAGTGCTCTAGATGTCCAAAGTAGATCGCTATTCTAAAAAAAAAAATGACTTATCTTTTTGAGGTTTAATTCTTCTTCATAATAATTGGCATGCTAATTTACTCTTTTGTTGCAATAATAGATAAAGGAGTTCTTATTTTAAGAGATACTAGCCGCCTTTGGCGACCAGTCGGTTCGCCAGTATTAATGCTCGCAAAAATTTTCATATAATATTTTATTTAGCTGTGTCTCATAACAGGTTTTTCACCAAAATATTTTTAAACCAAACAAATTTTGATAATCATATAATTCATTTATAGTATTATTTAGTATTATTTTCTTCAGATATTCTGTTCACTGTACTATTCATCTTTCTCTCTCTATCCGAGCAATGATTGTCCCGGAATTGATATTTTACTTAAATGGTAAAATTCTACGTTTTTATCGAATAATGAGATTCAAATTTTCATAAATGTAAACACACTGAACAAATAAAGACACAATTGACTTTCAAGAGATGCGAAAGCTTAAAAACAGCTTGGAAAATGCCTCGCACAGAGGAAATAATGGTGACACACACACTCTTCTTTTCTTTTCTATCCTTTTTTTCTTCACTACTTTTTATTCTATAACCCCTTTTTTTCCCTTTGTTATTCTTTTTTTTCTTCCCTGCCCAGACTTTATTTTGAGCAGGCATAGATTAAATATTCATACCGACTAATAATAAAAGCAACAATTTTCTTTCTTTTTTTAAACATCCCGTTATCTATGAATGAAAACCAACCGACTTCGCGCATTTCTTTCTAAACAAATCATAATTTATTACTTCCTGCTATCTCACTCAGTTGTTGTGGGGGAAGGGAATGAAGATTTTTGGCGGGAAAGTAAGAAAAGTGTCGTTTTAACTATTTTCCACGCAGTTTTTTTTAATTTTTTCTCACCATAAGAACCATCCTCGTGTCTTAACGAAAATACTAAAAAAAAAGTAGCCGAATCGGTCGAGCCGTTCTCTAGTTTTGCGCTTAGCAACACATTTCGCGATCCCTTTTTATTAATATAGATATATAATAACTGTTTGTAGCTTAACATACTTGGAGCATGCAGCATTCTTTGATTGCAAATGTTTTTATTTTTTTACATATTTAACTATATTGATATAATGCATCATTAACGTAATTTACTGACAACTGCAAATTAGAACAAGTTGTTGTGATGTGACATGGTACTTTACAAGCTGATTGGCAATTATCTGTTAGCGATTTAAGCCGAGTGAGCATCTCTCGTTTTTCAGTAGCGACAACTAAGGCCAAGTACGACTTAATTACTTAATGCATCATATTTGCTTGCACATTTCCTTTTTACAGGGGGGGGGGAGGTATATTCCATGCCTGAACCGGGATGCTTAGATCACAGAGAAGACTTTCTACCCCTAAGCCGGTACATTGGCGAACAAGAGTAGATACAATGTAAATTTAAATTCCATCACGAATAAAATAATAAATACCTTGGAATACTTATTAAAGAATATCAAGTTCAACATATCATAAATTCGAAGGATTTTTAAATATTTGAGAGGATTTTAAATTCTCTTTGAAATATTTCATAAAAATCATATACAATCACACAACTACTTATTGAAAATGCAAAATACGATAAGTTAGAAGCTTAGTAAATAATTTCACTAACTTTCATTATCTATTACAAAAATCAAATTCAATTATTAATCTAACTATAATAAATATTTTATTTGACCAATTTTAACTAAATATTATTTAATCACTCAACGATTAGTTAAGTATATAATTAAGTTATATGTAATTTTAATTGGTGAAATTTAAATTAGTAGTCATTAATATAATTTAGGCTTTTTTTTTCTTTTATTCTATATGTTGCATAATGGATTTTTCGTATCAGTTTTAATAATTAGATATTCACACAATTTATTTATCATCCTTAAGTGAATTTCCATCCGTAAAATATAATTTACTGCTGTTCGATTATATGTATGCAAGGACTACCCTTGTACCAGGCAAAGAACTTCCTGGAATTCAGGGCTTGACTCTTTAAATGTCTTGCAAAGTTGGAAAATTTTTATTTTTCCAATTCAAAAATGCGAGAATCCTATGCTTCATTCAAATTCAAGATTCATTTTAATCACATGATTAAATAGAGAACATAAAATATTTTGATTAAAGCATAGATTCAGTAAAAAAAATGTAAGAACATTTTTTTTTTTGTTTTCGGCTTATAAATATTTAATAGAAATGCAAATCACGTAGCAAGAACAACCAATAAAAAAACGATGAATCACATTATCAGAATGTGAAAACATAATTAAAATTCGTGGAATGATTAAGATTTTTTCTATATGGTTGATTGCAAACCCATTTTTCCCAGCATGACAAACGTTAAGCTTGTAGAATTGGAATCACAATTCTATGAATTCCTTACAAATGGGATTTCCATGGGAAAAAAACGTTGTTTTATAATTTTTTATTTTTACAAGAATGTTCGCACGCTAAAAAAGGATTTTTCTTTTTGCCAAAATGCTAATGCATTTATAATTTTATCGCTTTCTGCTTAAATTTCTGAAAAAAAAAATGGTTAATATAATTTATTGAAAGTTTCAGAAACGATCTGCATTTTAAAAACAGTATAGAACAGTGTTTCCCAACGTGAGCCCAAGCCCCACAGGGGGGCGGGGGCGTCTCGCAGGGGGGCAATTAGAAAATGGACTTGATACAACTCTAACCCTAATTTTGAGACTAAAACTAACCAAATTGGAACCTAACATAAAATCTCTGTGCAGCAAGGAGCAAGCACAAGGATCTCACTAAATTAAAAAAAAAACAAATTAATAATTAAAAAATCAGTATTAAAGTTATTTCGAATTTGAATTTCAGTTTTTCATTATATGTTTTGAAATTTTACTTACTGTGTTTTGTTAACAATTTCACAGGAATTTATTCCTAGAATCCATAATTTATGTTTCTTAAGAGAACAAATCAATGTTTTAATGTTAAATATTGTGTATGTTACATGGGGGGAGGGCGTGAAAACTTTAGATAGGTTAAAGTGGGGTAGGGTACAAAAAAAAGTTGAGAAACACTGGTATAGAAGCAATTTTATAATTCACTGCGAATCCGAATCGATACAGCTGGAATCGTTTTTTCTGTTAACTGGTGAATGAAAGACATGGGGTTTTTCTGCTGTATGATTCACAATGTTCTTTTCATGTTTACACTGATTATTTCAACAATTTATTAGTAATTATTACGTAGATAGCAAAGTAATTGTTTTACTATGAAATTGTCGCGCTAATTTGTAATACGATTTGCAAATTTAAAATTCCTGGCTTGTACGTTCTGTAATTAAATAAATACATTAAATGGGAATGAAAGTGATCAATCGACGTATTAGTAATTACATTGCCTGTTAATCTTCCGAAATGATATAATAGTAAATTTATTTCACTGAAATATTATGTTTATTCGCAACAGGAATTTAAAACATTTCTTATTGTTCTAATCAGAGCATCAATCAATATTTATTTTCCTTTTTTTTTTTCAAAATAGACATTTTTGTTTTCTATTCGTCGAAGAATTCTAAGCAGAAAATAAAATAAGATAAATAAAAATCTAAGTTATCTTTCTATTAAAGAAAAGATCCTAAAAAGATAGCATTAAGAAAATATAATCAAATTAATATGTAAAAAGGTTAAAATGAAATCTGATATGCATGATTATATATAATCCTTTCATTGAATGAGTCACTTTAGTATTGGAAACGATCCAAAAAAAAACTTAGTCTCTAAGAAATAG
This sequence comes from Argiope argentata, assembly GCA_026289955.1. Lineage (NCBI taxonomy): Eukaryota > Metazoa > Arthropoda > Arachnida > Araneae > Araneidae > Argiope > Argiope argentata. Next base: position 501,889 of record JAOUZG010016644.1, on the reverse strand, counting down.
TCTTTAAAAGATTATTCCATTTCCTATTTATTTCATTTCATATAATCACGTGCTCACAATGATATTCTTCTAGGTTTTATTTGCGGTAGTCATTAACTTATTTTTTTAATCAGAGTTTCTGTAAACGCAATAGCAACGCGTTATTAAAAGCTGAATTTTTTTAGATGCTCGTGAAAATAATAAAATTTTTATTTTTCACCTACGATTTTTTTTTTTTGCGTACGGATTTTTGTGGATGCCCCAAACCTCATTCCCAAAACAACATCATGTTCTGACATGATAAAGATATGATTGGATTCAGTAAAAAAATTGTTAATTAAAGTTTAATAACATTCAAAGAGAAGTTCAAATTTTCGTGGGAATGGAAAAAAATTTAAAAAAAAATGGTGCTTTTCTGATGTGTTCTGAAATGTTCTGACATGATAGAAACAATTTCTCAAATAAAATGCTATCTCCTGCCATTCCCTATAACAAATGTACATTTTTTATTAAAATCACTAAAGGTTGAAAGTTTTGAACAAAAATAGAAGGACAAAAAGGAAACAAGAAAACAAAGAAAGTTCTGTACCATCACAAACGTGAAACAAGGATTCCTAAATCCCCCCCCCCAAAGAAAAAGATGCCTTCGAATTTTTACAGCGATGGCTCTAGCTTTGTTTACCAACACTCCAGCCGGCTGTTTCAGACGTCTGCTCAGTCGGCATAGTGATTCTCAGAAGGGATTTCTATTTTTGATTTCGCGCCTTTTCTTTGTGTCTCTTCGTTTACTCTCCTCTCCTCTTTTCTAATGAGTCGTTTTGAAGGGGAGGGGGGATCAGAAAAACGGCGGAGACGAAAATACAACTCTTCCCAGGAGGTGAGGAATCGTGTCTTCCTTGATGCCAGAAAGAGAATGTGAGCTAAGAGGTACCGGTGGCGATGGAGTTATGGTTACGAGTGTTCTTAAACGATTCATTGTACATTTTCCATGCCTAGCATGATGGGAATATTCTATAATAGTTCAACATACGCCTCGCTCTCGCATATTAGCTTTATAGTTGGTTATTGAAATTTGAAGGCTTTTATTGGGCTTGCTGTTGTTGTTATTAATGGCACTTACCATAGACAAGCTCGCTGAGGCATCAGCAAATTTAAGCCGAAATGAGCAGCTCTTGTTTCAAGTAGCGCTAAGTAGGGTCAAGAGTATGACCTAGTTACAAACTCAAAACATTTGCTTTCACAGTACCTTTTTAAGGGGGGGGGGACATTCACTCAACAGAAGAAGAAGACAGAAGTCTTGGGTTAAGGCCCATATTGGGATATATGGTAGGATCAATATGCAAAGATGGCGGCACAGAAAGAGAGTGTTGATATACTTATCCCAAATCAAATCAAATGTTGTCTTAAAATGGGAATTGAAAGAAGAAATTAAGCTACAATGGTTTGATAGATGGTATATGTCCAAAAAAGGAAGAGTAACTTACGATTTTATTCCTAATCCATAAATAAAAATAAGAAGATACCATCCACTGGTAATCCAAATTATATCAGGACATGGGAGATTTCCTGCATATTTCCAAAGATTTGGAAGAATTCACAAAAATAAATGCATTTGTGGAGGAATCGATATTGTTTACCACTATTTAAAGGAATGCACAGAAATCTCCGATCATAGAAAGTTGAAAATAATGACTTGAGTACTGATGATATCAATTGTCTCTTGGCTGGCTATCTTCTGAATATCTAAACAACATACTTGTTAAATATGCATTACTTTTTTTAAAGTAATGTTTTGTTCAGGCATATCTGATGAATTAAAAATGCTAAGAAAGACCGAGAGAGAATCTGGCAATTTACAAAGAAAAGCGGATAACGAAACTGTTATTTTGGCCTACAAAATCTGCAAATTTGATTCAATAATTAGATATTGCCGATATAAGAAAACAATGACCTCCTTGATTAGCTTTTAGTTTTGAATCTGAAATTGGCTGATCGGAAAATGTATATTCTCATCATGGAAATATTAATTTCCCAGTTTTGAATGAATGGCCAGTGAAGTTTTAAAATTTGCTATTGAAACTGAAGAATATTGCGTACATTACATCGCCAACGTCGAGATTGGCGATAGATAACGAACAGGTCCCGAATCCCCTAATAAATCTATACTGGCATATGGAGCTTTCTTTTATTGAAATGTGTATGCGATTTTTCACCACAAAATATTTTAATTTCGCAAATAAATACTAATTACATGCCAAACTGGTCTAGGCATTTGTTTTCACCTAATTTTGTAATTTACCTAAAGGTCAAGTTTATCATTAATTATTTAAACTAGTGACTTTCAGAAACACCCTACCTTACAATATCAATACCAACACATATTAGTTATACGACGAAAATAATTAAAAGATGTTAATATTTCCAAAGCGTTTATGCAAATATGGAGGAATAAGCAAGTCAGAATAATGATGGGAGGATGCTCCTTGATCTGTTAACCCAGGAACACCCAAACAAATTTTTCAAAAATATTTTTTAAAAAGAATTCATTTAGGTTATGTTAACAAGAATGAATAGTTATAAAAGTGCAGTAGGTGTATGGATGCTCCATATAATGAAATAGCAGCAATTTTTCACGTCATTTAACTAGAATTTATGCGTGCCATTTAACCTTAGAATAATAAAGACGACGAACTAGGTTTAGTTAAGAAAACAGAAAAGAGTTGAGTTTTAAGAATAGAAACCTATGCGTTTTGGGACATATTAATGGGGCATTCACAAATATTATTTCATTTCTTATCCATAGATAAGCTACCACATGACTTTTTCTTAATTTTATGGTTGATACTGCGTGTTCTAAATCTTTACTTGGAATATATTAAAATAGAATTAAAAGAAAACTGCTTCGAGAACTGAAGAGATTACATTGAAAACGACTTTAGACGAAAACGACCCTAAAACGATATATTTGGACTTTTACTTAGAAGGATATTTGAATATATGTCATAAATATCCAATCAATCATTAATAGTTAGCTCATCAATATGAGGGGTTAAGGAACGACGGGTTGATAAATATCACCTAATATTAAATATATTAAGTATCGTCTTCGTTATCTGACCGCGGTTAAAAATGACGAGGTCAATCCTAAAATAGCTCCAGTGTTGCTTTACAACGTAACGTTAATATAACAAAAATGAACTATCTAGAACATCAGGAAGTGAATAGGAAATCGAAACATAATTCTAATTTTACAAAATAATACAATTAAAATTAAGTAAAAAGGGAGTTTATAAAAACACCCATTCATCCATTCGAAAGGAGTGTCCATCGCCTTTTGTAGAATCCAGGAGATAAAGAAAAGAAACGCGTGATTGCGGTAAGCGCAGGCAATGTGGCAGTTCATTCGGATGGTCGTAACCCACGGCTTCATGCACAGGTGATGATGCAAAAGTACAAATGAACCACCCCTCGCTATCTTCCATACTCCACATCTCTTGCCTCCTTCGCAATCGTTTTACTTTTAATCTTCTTAGCCTAAATAGAGTTTGACATGTTCCTTGCAAAGTGTTTCATCGCCATTTCATCATTCGAATTAAAGAATAATTCAAAAATAAAGAACAAATCATTGTTGTAATTATAAATCATACGATCGACTCATAAAATTAAAGTTCGTTTTTGCTGTTAAATGTCTGATTGATTCATCGGAAGAAACGCACTGTAAGAACTAGATTTTGAAAAAATTGCTTCACTCTAAGATTTGGTTTATTTCACTTGCATTATAAGGGTTTTTAAAAAGAAAATTAATAAAACATTTAAATAATTCTTTAAATATGGGATTTTAGTAAAAAGGCATAGACTGAAATCTTTTGAAAAGGTATATTCGTTCGAAATCATGCTGTGGGTTGATCCTTAAAGAACATCACCCCCTTGGCGCACTTGCCATATTTGGCGGGAAATATCCTTGGCGAAAAGGGGGTGATGCTCTCTAACCCACGCTGTGTAATTAATTTGAGAATTTTACCACTTGTTTGCGTACGGAGCACAGAAAGAGAAAGTATTATCGCCAAATCGTATATTATATTATCGTATTATAATCGCCACAAAATCGAATTTGAGATTTTGCTGAATCGCCACATTTTAAACCCCTCTCAATTCGAAAAATACGTTTTCGGAATTGTGTTTGTCTGTGAGCATAACAACACTTTAAGCTATATTGGATGAAATTGAGTATATGATCTTTGCATCAGAATAACATTTTTTGTTCAAATTTTCAATGAAATCAATTAAAAAATAATCGATCTGTCTGGCTGTCCGATATCAGATACTCAGTAAATATCAAACGAAAAGAGACGGATGAATAAAATTTAATAAACAGATTTATCATATAAAATGTAGAGCTGTATATAATTATGTATCAAATCCATCAAGATAATAAACGTCTGTTCGGTCTGTACGCATGCAAACGCGATAATTTAATCTATTAATGACATGACGATGTAGGCAGTGCAAAATATATTTTTTTGCTCCAAGTCATTATCAGAGATATATGAATTATACCACATATGATAATTTTTCATTTCCAATGAGATAATTAACAATAAAAAGGAACACAAAACCACTAATCTTTCGCATTACATTCAAATTACACTTCTGGCATTATTATACGCATCAATGCAATACACAATTTGTTTTTGAAAAAATTCCTTTAAAAAAACACATTTATAATATGATTTCTTAAGCAATTTCTGGAATTTTTTAAAATCATTTTATAAGGTTTTTTAAAAAAATAATTGTATTCTGTAATAATTTTATTCTTTTGGGACCTTGGTGAAGTTTAATGTAGAATATTACTCCTATTAAGGCAATTTTATCAGATACTAAAACGATGTATTCGCGTTTTTTAGTGGCTCGGATACAAATTCCTGACTTGTCAATCATCATCCAGCAGATGAAAGCAAATTACTCTTGAAATTCGGAACGGCACGAAGTCAAAGTTCGTGCGTATTTAGTCAAATAATTGGTAGTTTTCTTGGAAAACAACAGGATAAATGTTTACATTCTCAAATATGGCCTTCATTATGTCTTTATTTATGTTCAGCATATTAAATATTGAATTTTTTTTCTAAAATATTTATTCTATTTAAGGCGACCAGGGACCTATAAAATGACTTTTTTGCATTTTTCACCTCAGCTATTTGAAATTTTACAGACATTAAGAGTAACACAATAGAAGATGACACACAAAATTTTAAAGCATTATATTAATTTATTTATGAGTTAGAGGGGTTAATATAATATAATATTAGGGATAAATGACGTTAATGAAAAATGCTCCATGCTCTGCAAATTTGTTCGAAAGCGTTCCAATTTTTATTTTTTCTATCTCTAACCCTTTTAAAACAAAAGTTGGGATTAATCTTGAAGTTTGAGTTCGAAATATCAAAATTAACCAATATAATAATTCGAAATCACTGATTTAAAATGTTTAAGTAGTTTTAAGTGATTACATTGGTTAATTTTGATATTTCGTACTAAAATTTCAAGATTAATGCCAACTTTTGTTTTAAAAGGGTTAGAGATAGTAAAAATAAAAATTGGAGCGCTTTTGAACAAATTTGGAGCGCCTGGAACATTTTTCATTAACATTATTTATCGCTAATATTATGTTATATTAACCCCCCCCCCCAAACTCATAAATAAATTAGTATAATGCTTTAAAATTTTGTGTGTCATCTCCTATAGTGTTACTCTTAATGTCTGTAAAAATTTAAATTACTAAGTAGAAAATAGCAAAAAAGTCATTTTAAAGATTCTTGGTCGCTTTGATAATTACTCATTTTAAGAAAATACCTTTTTTAATGAATCATTTCTAAGATTTCTCTTGAATTTTCAAGCTAAAATTTACGCATAGTAAGATCATATTAAGGTTAATTTTTAATAAATACAGTGACTTAAGAATTGACAAAAATGATATTGAAGATTTCAGAGTGATCATATAATATAGGTTTATTCCCATACGACATTCTAAAATGGCAAACAGTTTTACCGATTTAGACTCCAAAATGCTTTTTATTATTTTAAAAAATAGACCAAAAAACATTCATCCATGTGGCAAGACAGAATTATTTATATTCATGAGAGGTTTGTAACTAGCACTCAACTGTTAATTTACAAAAATAGTTCTTTCGAAAATTTATGGCAGCCAAAAAAGAAAGAAAGAAAGAAAATAGAAAAATAAGATGTTTTTGAATTTTATTTTTCTTGCATCGCTATATCCTCTATTTACATCAAATACCATCATATATTATTCAAGAAATTGATATTTATTTATGTATTTTATACAAATCTATAATTTTTATTCGATATAGATAAAATTTGGAATACGAGCTCTTCAAGAAAAGAGGAAAAAACTGGCAATTTTTAAAAGTCCTAAAATTAATTTTAAAATTAATAAGTTCTAAATTAAAATTCTAAGTCCTAATTTTTAAAAAGTCCTAAAGTTTATAATACCTTTTAGTTATTCCTTCCGAAAGTCTTACAAAAACTATTTTTATATTATATTAAAGCTTCTAAAAATGTCTTTCTAACGAAACCAATTTTATTTCCATAAATTTTTTTCCTAATTTTAATTTTTTTACAAATTCATTTTATATATCTTATATCAAGTCTTAAATACAACGTGAAAATTCAAAACAATTACATTGTTTAGCCAAACCATTCAATAGTTTCTTTTAATAAAAATATAATTAAGTTTTTTTTAAAAAAAATTACACATTCTTTAGATATTAAATCTTAAGTCGGATTTTTACTTTCACTTTTATTTTGTAGTAATACCTTTTAATTCGCTTCGTGACAAGATGTACTGACGTTGGCGTGGCTTCGGCCAGTACGTACTAAGATTATACATTGAACTTTTAGTTTACTTGGCCCATAATTTGTTGTAGATTAAGTCCATTGAATTCATATTTTTTAATCTTATGAAATGACATGGTAAAATTTTAAATAAATACATTTCATAATAATAGTTAAACCACTACGAAAGCTAATAATTCATACGAAGTATTTAATTATTTTACATGCATTAAATTTTTTTGGGTTCTTTTCCATTAGCCGTGCGCAAATGTCGCCAATTGTGAGTCAAATTTGAGCCAAGCGAAGCGAATGACAAAGAGTCAATGAAATTCTACATTATTTGGCGATTTTTCGTTCGCGCTTTGCTAACGGAAGAGTACCTTATTTTGGGTTGTAAAATGAATCTAATAAGATTAGAAATAAATAAGATTCAATAAAATTCAACAGAAAGTAAATGATGTCCCAAAGTTAACGCAAGATTTGAATTTGTCAACATTCTAGCAGCTAAGTGTTAGGTACCATAATAAAAATCCCTTGACAGCTGATAGTCTAGGCTTAGAAAGAAAATTGAATGTAACATCATAGAACATTGTTTTTCATTTTTTTAAACAATACTTAAAAGATAATAGAAGTCTGGCGGTTACGGTTTAAAAAAAAATTGTGATTTGGTCGCCTAGATCGGGAGATTTAACACCATTAGATTTCTTTTATTTGGGATATTTGATGTTAAAGGTTTATACCAGCAAAGTCAAAAGCTCGCTTGCATTGAAAGAGGAAATTCAATACTGAATTAACGAAATTCAGCCACATTTATGCAAGATTGTCATTAAAAGTTTCGACGAAAGAATTTGTATATGGCAGCAATGCTCAGGAGGCATTTTTTGCCATATGTGTTATTTCATACATGACCCTATCCTTTGTTCTTTACAATTCATTAAAAACAAAACAATGTAAAAAAAAATTGTGTGTGTGTGCGTGCGTGCGTGTGTGTGTGTGTAATTTAATCAAATGTTGCGTTAACTTGGTATTCTATGGTGTGACACTCTGTTTTTACTAACCCTAAACTATCAGCTGTCCAATGGTTTTTTAATAGGGTTGCCAACGCTTTACAGCACGAATGGTGGAATTCAAATATCATGGGACATCTTTTATAAACTAATTGTAATAATGCTTATTTAACAATTCAGTTTCATATCAATGAATCAATTTGTTTCTAGGAAATTTCAAATCTTTCCAGCAGAATCAGCGAAATTTCAGTAATTTCCCGTCTCTATTACTAACCTACTGGGGTTTTTCTTCCGACCTGACAACGCTGATCATCCTTGTTTCGTTGGTTATGTAATGCAACTTTTGCTCTGACGCGTATCGCAGAATCTTTTGTAATGGCAGTAAAGGATATCCGAGGATTGCGCGATATTTTTTCCGCTGAATAATAATTTTTTTCATGCAAAGCTGTTTATTTATTTAATCGTTATTTAACTATCAATGTTGAATGAATGACGAAAACTGCTGGAGAATGGGAAAAAAGCGTCAAATTATATTACTATATATTACACAATTCAAATTTACATGTTTTTAATCAATATATATAAGGAAAAAATTAATATATTAATTAACAAATATAAATACATCGAGACATTATTCATATTTTCGTAAATCCCCTTATATTTCATTTCTTCAACCACCAGACAATTAGGAACGTTTAATTCATCCGTTTACAACAAAACGACCAGTTATACTGTTACGAAATCATGTTCCAATAGCATCAGATTTTATATTTATGCCTTTTAACGTTTCAAAAGATTGACAATAGAACGAGTGTGTGACAATATTATGTATGTATTGTAGAAAGAATTAATGCCAAAATCGACTCCGATCAAACATGTGCTGAATAAATGCTCCGGGCCGATGGGGAGGTAGTAAACAAGTCGATGGGGAGGTAGTAAACAAGTATAATAAACTATATTATTTATTAGCAAACAATAAATAATGTCGAACATATTTCAAATAAATACAAAAATAAAATGTTACTGTTGTTACTTATGCACTTGCCAATGGACAAGCCCCCAAGCTGATGCAGCAGCAGATTTCAGCCGAAAGGAGCGTCTCTTGTTTTTGAAGTAGCGCCAACTAGGGCCAAGAGTACGACTTAGCTACACGCTTACCACATTTGCTTGCACAGCCCCTTTTTAAGGGGGGGGGGAATTCACACACCTCACAGATAGCACACTGAAGAACAACCCTGCCCAAACCAGGACTCGAACCCGGGACTCCCTGAACACGAGGAAGATGCGCTACCTCTGTGTCAGAAAGCCGGTAAAAATAAAATGTATATTATATGAGTATCTAAGGGCTGAATGAGTTATCGTAGTAAAATATATTAAAACAATATTTATTAGCAAATAATAACATATTACAGTTTTCAAATGAATACAAAAATAAAGTATGAATTAGACAAGTGAAAAATATTAGGGTAATATCAAACACTTTGAGAAGTATAATTGGTAAGATACTATTTTTTGCATTAAGTTATTAAAGAATTTTTAAAAAATCCAACATTTTAAATAATAGTGCATATGAATACGAGAACTCTGTAAACATGAGAAATAATAAATAAACAAAAAACATATCCGTTTTCAGAAATAAAAAAATAAAAATTATAAATTATAAAATAAAAAGGTAAAAAAGGAATCTACGATCGCAAATTTCGAGTTATCATGTGAGAATATTATTATTTTTAAATGATTATCTGTCTTAATTTAAGTCATAAACCAGTTTAAAAAAATTACGAGTCCTCCCCCCCTCTCTAATACTATTTTTTTAAAACTTTCATTTTCAATTTTTTTAGCTGGCAAAGTTTTGGGGCTCGACAGATTTTAAGATTTAAAAAAAACAGCAATTTTGTCGAAAAGTTTACTATTACCGGAAGCTATTGTATATATGGTAAAATCCAATGAACGCAATGCAGATTGATATTAATATTATATTCTAATATTTACAGCATTTTGAGAAATACAGTTAGTAAGAATGCGCTTTTAATAACATTAAAGAATAAATATAAGTCGCGTTTTACAAAATTGTGATAGTTAAAACTGAAAAATAATTCCCCAAAAAACGATTATCATCTGAGCGCGATATTAATTATTTAAAAGTAAAAAATCATAAACAAACTGGAACATAACGTCATTTTACAGAAACGGCAAACAAAAAGCGATTGATAGTAAATTTAATTAAATATTCCAAGCAATACTGGCAAAATAAAACTCAAATATCATGGGGCAGGTGACTCACCATCTACCAACAACAAAAAGAATAGTTTTTGCTTACGTTTTTTCGGAGACTCCTCAAAACCCCATAACCAAAACAATATCATGTACTAACATGATAAAAACTATTTTATTTCTAGGTCAAAAAGGGGTTGAAATTTGAAATGAAACGTTAAAAAAATTATCCAGTCATGAATCGAAATAAATAAATAAAATTGTGTGCATTAATAAGAATTTAATAGAATTAATAAGCCGAAAATAAATCCTCAACACCATCATTTAGTTAAATGTGCTAAAATTTGAAACCTAATTTAAGAATTTATTTAAAGAGATGTTTACTGGCGTGCACTGCATTGAGCCCTAAAATGCATAAATCCACCTCAATGAATTAAGTATTTCAGTTGAAAGATGTGCGCACGAAATTTAAATTGATAAGATGATTTCGATACGACGCGGTTGTTTTATAATATACGATTACATCGCAAGATGAATCGTAATCGAAACACTCTCGACAGCTTGTCAGTTTCTCTATCGTATCTATCTTCATTTGGAAAGGAAGACATTGATTACAGGAAACGTATCCATCCCGGATGTATCAATAAACTGTTGATAGCTCACTAAAGTGATGGTAAAGGAATGGCAACGAAAGGTGCAGTTGTAATAAAACTTCTCTATTCAATGGACTGTAGAGAAAAGAATATTGAGAATAAGAACGTTAAGAACTGTAGAGAAATGAATATTGAGAATAAGAACGTTAAGAAGTGTAGAGAAAAGAATATTGAGAATAAGAACGTTATGATGTTATTTCCATTGCCATTTCTGTTTTGAGTGTTATTGTTTATCCAAATTTTATTATTTCAAAATAAATACATATATTCTGTCATAAATTATCATTCACATATATAAAAAATCAAACACGAGTGTACTCGTGGTTGGCAATGGGAATAACCTCATACAATTTAGGCTTGGAAGCGAATGGGTTAAATAAAGTAAAATTTTTGCAAAAATAATTTATTTGTAGCTTTTTTTCAAGTTTTTACACTTGTATATTTATGTTTGAGGCCATAAAAAGTCTACAAGTTTGACAAGTTGTACGTTATGATATATTGAAAGTATCACGAGTATATTCGTGCTGGCAATGGTTAACACCCTGCCAACCACGAGTATATTCGTGGTTGGCAGCGAGCGGGTTAAGAACAGGAGGGAATGGTCGATATAAGAAAGGGAGAAATATCAAGCTTTTACAAAAGACCTTTCTGTTTTGTATGCATAAATTAAAACATTTGAAATATTTATGGAAATTACTGATATTTATTGCACTCCTATATCACATGTAATCAATAATTTTAATATGAACAACAACCGCGATTTAATTATTGTATGAATGAAAGTTGAATTATGTTTATATTAGCAACTTATCTTATCGTTTATATTTAGAACATTTTTTTGAACTGTATTCCTTATAAAACGTAATTTATGTATTCGATTTTTTTTTCTGCGAATACCTACAAATATTCTATACTTACATTTCGAATTATGATGCAAAAGCTGTTCTTTAGAATGAAATTAGCTATGAAAAATATATTTTAAAAATTTTATTACACTAGAATTTTATTGGTAGAAAATATGTCAATAATAGAAAAAATTTTTTCTTTCCATTGATTTTGATTTTTGCTGATTATCTAAAACCTATTCATAAATGTTTTCGTTGTTTGTTTAGAAGTTATCTCAATTTAGAGCGTCGAAATATAACCTTAAAAATTAGGCGGCAAAACTTTAAAATATACCTGAGGCTTAAATGAAATAAAGAAATTTGAATTCAATTCAATAAAGTGTAAAAATAAAACCCATCGACAACATGTTCTGGGGATTATAAATAGAGTTGAAACCAATAATTTTACAAGCATTCCTGAAATATTTGGAAAAATTTCTAGGTTGCAGATTAACGCAAGGTCTTTATTAGAAATATTTATATTTAGAGTTTAAATTCAGAATTTATTTTTAAAAACTATATATTATTTAAAAAATGAGTAATTTTTTATATAATTTAGTGAATATTCTATAAATGACTCATTTCATATTTTGTAAAAGTGATTTTATAGTTCTTTACTTTTACTTTTTAATATTCTTGTACAAATCTCATTACAAAAATGAGAAAAAGTTGTAATTTTGAAAAATATCATAACACTGTTTCTCCCAATAAATATTAAGATCGTCTGCTGATTTTTTTTATATTTCATATCAAATTGAATATTTTAGATATTTTATTTTTTTATTAGCTGTTAAAATTCGATTTTTTTTAAATATTTCAACAAATCAATTTTTTTATTTATTTATTTTTATTTTTTACTAATTGAGATATTAGTGATTTTCATAATATAACTTTTTACTAGAAATGTCATGAATTTTACAAATAAAGTATAAATGTATAAAGTTTAATAAATTTTAAATATAATTTAAATTATTTCGTTAAGCTCATATCAACTCCCAAGTTAGCAAATATAATGATATCACTTCAATAAAATTACAAATACAGGTTACTAAACAATATATTCATATTAAAAAGATTTAATAAATGGGATTTAAATAAATTAAATTTTTAACTGAAATATAAATAAATGTATTTACTTAAAATGAGATAAATATATTTTGTAAATTTTAGAATCACTGCATTAAAAGATTATTATTATTTAATTAATTATTTTAGCTAATAATAATTATTATTTAATTACATAATTATTTATAGATTATTGATTTCGTAATGATTTAATAGATAATTATTTAAAATTCCATTTCTCCTCTAGAACTCTTTTTTCTAAAAACAAGATATACCAGGTATATTTTTATAAAGTATTATAAATTATTCCATATAAATTGTGAATTCTTCAAGAACATGACGTATCAAACCATGATTTTATGTTTTCTAAATTACATTCATCGATTAATTTTGGAGATTAGTTATATTTTTTCATTGAGCTTTACTAGACATCAATTCCCCAATCATGTCACGAACACATTGTTAAACATGCATGCTTTTTCCCCTTGGTTTTTACCTTCAAGATAAAAGGAAGTTAAATTGTAGCACGATTCTTTAAAATGTTCAATGAATAGTTCGTTCTTAGTGATTAAATGTTTGCATGATGTGAATATCTAGAAGAATAAAAATCAATCATGACCTTCGAAATAGATCGCTAAAAGATTTGAAATGAATTCCTAAAAAAAAATAATAAAAAGAACTAATAGCCTGTTATTATTATATATGCTATTGGTTGAAATTTTTAACCAATACTTATAAGTATAAAAAATTTTTGAAGAAAGTATATTATTTTCTATTAATATAAATTTGTGACTCACATGGAATTTTAAAATTTTTATGTTGATGGAATTTTTTTAAAAATTAAAATTTTGATTCTAAATATTAAAATTTATTAGTTTTGGAATACATACAAATAATATATTTACAATAAAAACTTTATTTATAGTTAAAGTATTCAAATTTTAAATGATAACTGAAGAATCACGTTTTTTTTTATAAATTGTTTTTATCAATTCCCATTTCATATATTAAATTTTCGTTTTCTAATCAAGCCATTTTTTTTTTATCTTACTGCTTGACTCAATTTGATTCCACTAAATTTTATTCCCTTTGTTTCTAAAAAGGAAGCCGAAAATGGGGGGAGGGGGAGTCTGGCATAAGGCAAAAAGGGAATCTTTAATTTGAATCTAAAATGAGCCAATAGATTGGGCAGGACATGCAAAAATACGTTTAAATAAAATATAATTTACTAAAGTGCAGTGGACAAAATTTGACCAAGTAAAATATTTACTAAAACTTTTAGTTTCCATAAAAAAAACTAATAAATCTGGCCACAAAGTAATCGATAATTGCTTTTTAAAAGATGCTGTCTATAGTTCTTCATAATTGATTTTGAAGACATGTTTGACTTTTACAATACTTGAAATATGTATTACTAAACTATTTTCTCTTATATAGTCAATGATACCGAAAATAGAATTTTTTGACTGCACATCATACATACATACATATTTTATATGTTTAAAAACTTTATTTACCATTTGGATATCAAGTTTTTGATTACCAGACTTTAGCGATATACTTAATTGCTTTAAATTTGAATTTTGAAATTAAATTCAAAAATTCATTAAAATGACATAAAAATCTCGTTTAATCGGTCCTAAATTAAGTGGAAAAAACCAAGAAAGAAATGAAAAGACAAATAAGACCTTTGAAACTCGCTGACTATCAAGCGGGATGATTCTCAAGTCGAAAAAAAATTTTTCTTGAAGCAAATAATAATTTTATATGAATTTCTTAAAATAAATATTTAGCATGGCATTCAAATTATAATTTAAAATAAGCGTAGCTGTAATTGCTTGAAATTCCCAAGTAAAATTATAAATTCCAACCGGTTTAAGAATCAGCAGATGAAGTGACAAAATGGAAACAAGGCATCAAAATTTAAAATTGTAATCGTTATGCATATCTATCAACTTATTGTTCTATTTAAAGATTTTTTTTATTTTTTCGCAGTGTTCTACGTTTAGATATCTGGGAACGAGAAATTGCTGTACATGTGTTTGAAAACAGATTAAATTTATATACAGGAATCAAATAAGAAAAAAATTTTCATGCATGTAATTCTTTTAAAATTTAATGTTTGAACTACTTTATAATACAATGTTGGCGACTAAAGTTCGACCAGTCACTTGTTTCAAATATTCTATTATAAATGGTTTAAATATTAAACGTTTTGTAGTTATTTCCAAAGAAATTTTGATAATTTATTTAAAAACTTGTTGAAATATAGTGCGAAATGGAAATTATGTAAATCTTTTTAATGTTTGATTTAAAAAATGTTTCTTACAAAGCAATCAGGTAATCAAAAGGTTTCAGAAATTTAAATTCATTTTGTTTCAATATTATAACACTATTCATTCATATATTGCAAAGGTGAATTTCTAATAATCCATATTAATCTTGTATTTGTATAAAATATAATATCAAATTAACAAAAGTATTAAATAATAAATATTCTTAAATCGAAGCCAAAATACAAGCAAAAAGAATTTCCATTTTTAATAGGCCATCATTTTTTAATTATTCTACTAAAGAAAATGGTTGCTTCCTTTTAGTTTCAGTATATTTAATATCATATCAAATTGTATTCCCTCTCAAATTGCTTACATTAATACTTAATAAGATACGAGTGTTTTATTTATTTTTTCTTGAACATAAATATTCAGTTTTCCCCCGGCAAATGACTGTTTCATTTGAAACGTGCATTTTTTTGTCACGTGATTGTCTCGAAGTTTTCTCCTTACTATGGAACTTTTTTACGCTGTTTCAATTCGCTAACATTTTTTTAATTATAAATAACTGTTTTATATAAGCACAACAGAAGTCATGAAAAGTTATTTAAAAATGCTTTAAATTAACAACTTAACTGAGGTGTAAACTGGTCGAAGGAATTATTACTTTAATTCAAAAGTTTGGTTATTGTTAAGTTATTTAGTTATGAATGAAATAAATTTTTTCAAAACTTTTTTCGCAAAAATTTTTTTAAACATTCCAACTAAATATATATTATTTAAGAATTCAAAATTGTCGTCTAAACTTTTGCGAAATCTTACATTTAAAATTTTTCGAAGAGACGAGAAATATACTTAAAAAATTTGCTAAACGCTCAAGTAGTCTTAAATTCAAAAGTTTCAGAAATCAAAATTTAAAAAAAGCCTTTCATATCTTAATAAAACTTTCCTTCAAAATTTATGCAAATTATTTAATTTTACAGATTTTAAGTGATTATTTGTGCACTGATAAAAATCGAGTAAAAATTATTTTTAATGAATAAAAACACAGAAATAAATAACTTACTTGCACCACAGTGAGTAAAAGGCTGATGACGAAGAAACAGCATCTTCCTATGTTTATTTTGGCACTCATAGTCACACCGACCACAAATCACGCATGCTGAAAAACCGATGAAGTATTCCTCGGATTCGATCAATCTGCATTACGCATCCAGATCCATTTGGATACCGGCAGATTCGAACACAACTTTTCGCATATTTTATCCCCAATGGAATTACAAAGAACAATTAAGTGAAAAATCAACAGTTCCGTCCGAATGCAACAACTCAATTTCACTCGTAATTAAAAATATTCAAAAATCGTCTGCGCCTGCTGGCATGTGTAAATACCTGCCAATCAGCGTAAGCTCGGGAACTTTCTTGAACGAAATGGAGAGTTATAATCCGCATTAACTTTTGCAGTGAAATGGCCTACATACGAGCGAGTGCCCGACTGATTCGAATCGCCGAAATGTGCTCTTGCGAGAGTTGAAACACAGCCTGCGGGGAGGCGAGCTTTTGTTTGTTTTTCTTTTGCTCTTTGCATACTTCCTTTCCTGCGAACTTCATTTGGAACAGGTAGAAGAGAATGACACACGATGGAGTGCCATCTATCGGAAGAAGGAGGAACTAGGCTTCAGCAACAGAAAAATTTGTCTTCTCTCGGTCTTTATTATTTTTATAAATAATTTCAAACAAAAACTCATAACTGTAGGGTTTAGTATAATTTCGAATTATCACAATAACAATCTGTTTAAAGTTTACGAGAAGTAAAAATTGAATAATTTTCTCAATAATATTTTAAAGAATTTTTTTTTTTTATTTACTATAGAAATCTGAGAATGAAATTTTTAAAGTCTCAATTAATAAATTGATTTGATTTTCTACATTAATAAATTGTTTTACTATTTAAGGTATTTATCTAAACGATAAATAAAAAATTTTTTAATATAATTTTCACAAATTTTTAATTTGAATTTTAAAAATTGATTTCAACATTAGTTAACTTTTACACCGAAAACGACGTATGAGTTTTTATTATATTCAAATCATCGGAAATGATCTCCGCGGAACTGTTTCGTTACTCTATAATAACCTATTTGAATATTAGGGTTAGTTCGTTATCCTATTTGAATGTTATTAGCGTTTACTATCGGCGAACAATAATATTAAACTAGGCCAATTAGAATTCGATCATTGGCGATTAATTGCTGGTTCGTGATTAACACACAAGCACTGGCAGACCGATCATTAGGAATTAGGAAAGCAAGCCATTGCATTTGCAATATGGCAAAGACATTGTAAGCCAGTGTCTTCTACGATTTTCCTAAGTATTGTGGGAAAAATACAAGCTGTAACAGGTAAAGAGCAGCGTTCTGCTTGTTGTTCACTGTTTCTTCAGTGAGTAGTGGACCTCAATTACTGCCGCTGTTCCTGATTATAACTGCAGGGTACGTACAGTATTCATAAATTGTTCTTGCGTGCGTGTGTGTGTGTGTGTGTGTGTGTGTGTGTGTGTGTGTGTGTGTGTG
>JAOUZG010016644.1:469159-484379 GCA_026289955.1 Argiope argentata | reverse complement strand
GTGTGTGTGTGTGTGTGTGTGTGTGTGTGTGTGTGTGTGTGTGTGTGTGTGTGTACCACAATGAGGGTTTCAAAACGGTCAAGCGCCATGTGCTCGTGCAAAGTTAAATCATATTTTTATTCGCTTTAATCGTTGTATTGAATGAATAACTCAAACTAAACGTTGTCTCGCATTTATTGTTTAAAGAAATATCGCATTTCCTATTTATTTCATTTCATATAATCAAGTGCTCAAAATGACATTTTTCTACGTTTTATTTGCTGTAGTCATTAATTATTTTTTTAATCAGAGATTTGTAAATGCAATGGCAACGTGTTATTAAAAACTGATTTTTTTGAGTTACTGGTGCTGATAGTAAAATTTTTATTTTTCCGCCTTTGGATTTTTGTTGACGCCGAAAACCTTATCCCCAAAACAACATCATGTTCTGACATGATAAAAAAATAATTTCACATCTAAAGTTTGAATTCTTCTTTGAGGGTTACAATATTTTTTTCTCCGAATATTTCGTACACTGTTCATACCTCGTCATCTAAAAAGCATACCAAAGCTATAGAAAATTGTCAAATGTAAGGCAATTTTTAAAAAAAATCTTTTTTTAAATGAATTTTAAAATTTAAAAAAAAAAGAATTTACTTTTTGGTGATGAAAACTACAGATTAGAGAAACAGAAACAGAAACAAGAAAAAATTACAAATAGCGAAAATCGATAAGAAAAAGGGAATAAATTCCTCTCTACTTACATAATATATGTATTTTTGTGTTCAACTTCTTTGAAAAATTGAGATAAGGAAATATGCATTGTAGATCTATATCTTTTGAATGGTTCTCATGAAAGATTTGACATAGACCTAGAATTTTGGCCTCGGAAACACATACCAAATTTTATCTGTTTTGTTTACTGTATTCTATGTTTTCATATTTAATACACAAGGACAGGCAAGCAAAATATCTACAATGTTTATTTATTCTAAAATCTCATACAAATGTATAATTGTTCACGTTCAGTCAAACAGAGAAATAGTTTAACAACAAACATAATTTCCAAACATGGTAACCATGGAAACAGGGAAGTCTAAAAACCAGAAATTTGTCAAAAATCGAGGTCGAATTTTTTAACGATTACAATGCTTTCTCATTGTGTATGATAAGAAACAGAACAAAACTAACTAAACCTCACTATTTTATATTCTAGATCGGTTTGATTAGAATGAAAAATGTTTAGGCTGCTGCTATTCTTTTTAAAAAATTATTTTTTATGTTAAAAGTTTTAAAATGATAACTAAACCTCTGCATGTCCATTTCATATGCAAGATAAAGTGCATTAAAAACAAAACAAATGCATAATGCAAATTTTTAAAACTAGATTTTTAATGGTTTCATTATTAGAATGTTTTTGTCGTTTTGAGAACAAGTCTCGCCGAAAAATTGTAAACTTAGCATATATATATATATATATAATAGTAATTTGTTATCTTGTTATGACTAATGACAATTGCCATGGAAAAGCCTCCGCTGATACGATCAGCAGATTTTAAGCCTAAGAAACGCGCCTCTTTGTTTCACACGTAGTGTCATCTAGGACCAAGAGTACATCTTAGCTACTCACACGTCACAACAATTTTTAGGGGGCGGGCATTATTTATGAAATTTCATTCATTCATTCATCTCAGATCGTAATTTAGACCTGGAACAGAGAACGATCACCTCTGACCCAGTACCCTCAGTGGAATTACTCTCGACATGTATGACTTTGCGACCACGAAAAGATTTACCTAGCGCCAACCGCCACACACTCGGGGACACTCTTTCGGCCAGTGAGCTTCGAACCCGTAACCTAAGGAGTACGAGTCCAACGCTCGACCAAACAGGCCATCCTGGCCTCTATTTTGCATACAATGGTACATTTAGGCAATTCAGAGAGAATTGAGAACCCTTAGTGTCTTTGGTTCAAGTTCGTAAATTATCTAACCCTATTGAAGTTGGTTTTCTACTGCCTAAATTAACCAACAACCGATTCATTGCACAAAGGATTTCCTATAATGTAATAATTGCTTTTTTGGCTCTATAGTACTGAAATTTTAACATAATAATGCTTATAGAATACTTTCGCACTAGCCGGACGTTAGCGAAAAATTGCCAAATAATGTAGAATTCAATTGACTGTTTTTCACTCACTTCACTTGGCGACTTGGCTCATTTTTGATTCACAATTGGCGACATTTACCCCCGATTGACGAAAAAGTACCGTTTATAGGCCTGTAAATTACCCATAAATTGGACTTTCGTTATGAAACCAGCTGGAGTGGTCTTCCCAAAACTTTCTCGCATACTCTATAAGTTTCTCATGATAGACAACACTGTGCATGGTACTGGTGAGCAATTGTTTTGAAATATTTATTTTCGTTGCGAATTTGGCGCTTTTTATTGAACTTATAGTGTTGCTCTTTGCGAGTTTTTTAGTGATTATTCTTTGGCATCCATTAATAGTATCCGAAAATCGAATTTAAATTTTTGACACGTTTTTTATCAAAGGATTTAAACAAATATTTCTCTCAAAATTGCACTTGTAATCATAAAATCTCATACCAAATTTGATATATTTAAGAAATTGCGTTTGTGAATTTATATATTTGCGTACAAAATTAGATATTGCGTATCAAATTATATACCAATTATTAAGTATAGACCAATGGACAATCTACTCTTTGCTGAATTTGACACAAAATTTGATAGATATTTACACTATAGATGTATATCACCCAAGTGAAGGGGCACCTCATAATGAGGAAGAGATACTTCCAGGATGGTGATTGAATCTCGCCGCACTTGGCGGTTACACTAATAAGTGGGGGGGGGGGGGGCTTTGGACCATAGAACTGATATATAAATAGCGGAAACCAGCTGTATATTTCTTGTCAAAACAAGTGTACGTAGCATTAACCACGTGGTTTTGGAGAATCTGAGAGTAAAGATACCTTTTTGGCTACATATCCCAAAACTTGGCTAACTGAAACTCTGTCGCGCAAACTTTTGCTTTCAGGCAATTGTAATGGTCTATTTTAATTTCCTGAAACGTTTATTTTTTCTTCTTTTCTTGTTTACAAATTATTCTACTAAACAAAAACAAGCAAACTGGTTTCGAAAATAATTTTTCGTTTTCACAACATCAATAGCTGAGTTTGTTGATTTAAATCATATTTAGTTTTCTTACTTTTTTGGATTAGTTAAAAGAAATTATTTTTCTTCATTGAGTAAACATTTTAATTCTTTTATTTACCTAAAATATTTTAAATTACATTTTCAAATACTTTCTCTCATTATCTCAAACAGATAAAAAAAGCCTTTATAAAACCAGATTATAAAAGTGACATAAGTCTTTTCCCCCTTCAAAATACTGTGCTTATGCATATATCAATACTATCCATGTTATTAGAGAGAGAAATTATAAAATCTTAAATTATATTTTATAGACATCTTTTACGATAATATTTATTATTGCAATTATTTTTTAAAGTTTAAAACTAGTAGGAAACCCTTTCTCATAACAAAATGTATATCAAATAGCAAGACCTTGACTCTTATTTTGTCCAAGTTTTACATTAATTAGAAAATGTTATATAATTCTAAATTATGATATCAACATTTGACAAAAACATTTAATATCAAATTAAAGCTCAAGAATGTTAAGTTAAAAAATAAAAATAAAAATTACTTGGTGTGCCCACAAACAAATTTTCAGTGACTAAATAAAGCTTATGATTCAGTTAAGAACATCTTTCTTTTAACAAAAAGAACCACAAATTATCACACCAAATCATTGTTAATGAAACATAAAGAACATAATATTTTGTTTTAAATTACAATTTTTTCACATAAATAAGGGCTTACGACATAAACATAAATTATTCAAATATTTACATTTAAACTAGGAGTGTTAATTAGAACAATAATTAAGAGCTGCTCTGAAAAAAGAATTAGATTTCAATTGTTCCGGCCTAACAGTTACAATTAGTATAAATGATTGACCAAAAGTCATACCAGCATTGAATTTTCAACCCCAATTGATGATTCAAAACCAATTGTGGCAACGCAAAATGTTCGATTATTTACAGAAATTACTCAATAAAAATTGGGAGTTTCTAATTTTCTGTATAATGTATTATTTTAATTCGAAAGTACTTCAAAATGAACAGTAAAAGTTTATTAATTAACAATGTTTAATTTTAACTGAATCAAACATTATGAAAGTTAACAAATGTCATCCACTACAAGTTTTAAAAAATGTACTCGAATTTTATTGGATGATTAAAAATTATGTTTATATAAACACTTGGCGACAGCAAATCACGCCAAGCTTTCAGCCAACCGCTTGCAACACATTCGAGCTTAAAACAAAACACGTAGCAAAATATAATACAGTTCCCTCAGTTTAAATGAACTTTAATAACAAGTTAAATAAATTAAAGGCAATAAGTAAACCAAACTATGAAATATTATTCAGTTATATCTGAGTGATCGTGACTATGAGATTTTAAAATGAATTAAAATGGATATAAATAAAATATGTTTTATTGTATACATCTGGAAAATGACAGAGGATTGTCCTTAGAAGCTTTTTCTTTGCATCTAATTGCACAGCAATAGTTAACCATGGCTTAAATAAGCTTTATAATTGAACAGTTAAAAGCGAGAAAAGATCTCCTACTGGAATATAATGTGGAATAGATAATCTGATTACAGTGAACACAATTTCGATCACGTGTTTTTATCTTGTCTTACACCCGAATAGGGTTGCACTCCCGCTAATAGTATACCAGCTCTACGGTTCGAACTCACAGCCCAACGAATGTGAATCCAACACCCTACCAACCAGGCTATTATGGCCAAACGATTGCACTTACAATAAATAATTGATCAAAAAATTATATTAGCGTTGAATTTTCAACGCCAGTTGAGGATTAACCGCCAAATGAGGCAACGTGAAAATGCATAAATTTTCTACGCCAGTTCAGATAACGCAATACAGATTAGGAATTTAAAATTTTTAATATTCTGTATTATTTTAGTACGATAGTATTTCAAAATGAATCTTAAAAATCGATTAATTAACAATGTTTAATTTTAAATGCATCAAATATTAAGAAAATAAACAAATAATATTAATCGGCCAAATATATGGGAAGCCTAACCTCATTGGGAGGAGAAGGGGGAAAAAATGAATTCATTTTTTTATTTTGCGATAAGGAATTGAAAATTTTGGTGAGAAAGTTTTTTTTTAATTAACTAATAAAAAATTAATGAATTAATTTTATATATATATATATATATATATATATATATATATTTATGTGTGTGTGTGTGTGTGTGTGTGTGTGTGTGTGTGTGTGTGAAAGAGAGAGAGAGAAACTTTTTTCTGACGTGATTTCTTATTGTACAAAATAATATTTTAAAAAAGCAACTCAGTCGAATATTAGTTAAATAATTCGTAGTTATTTATGCTTCTTAAATAACTAACTTTATCTGTGAGTATATTGATCAAAAAATACTCATCAAATTAAATGCATTATTTGTTCAAAATCCAGATAAATATAAGATGGCCTCGCAAATTGCTGAAAAGACAAAAAAAAAATTTAATGGCAACTTCAAAACTCGGAAAATGATATTTAATGCTTGTATTGAGGTGGAATATCAGTACAGTATGATGGGATATTTCTATGTTTGAAACCAGTGCGAGTAGTCTCCACAAAACTTTCTTTCACGTTCTTATAAATTTGCCATGTCAGAAAACGCTTTGCATAATAGTGGAGTAAAATAGTTGCCAAAATTAACCTTAAGCGGGCATTTATCACTTTATTGGATCTATCATGTCATCCTTGGCGAGTTTTCTGGCGATTAATCCCTTGTCTACGGTTAATAGCATACGAAAATCAAATTTGTTCTTTTGACACATTTTTCTTAATCCATTGAAACAAAGATTTGACGCCAAACTAAAGTTGTAGCCACAAGATGTCCTACTAAATTTGATATATTCAAAGTATTAAAGTAATTGTATGCACACCAACGGAGTGCCAACCCAATGTTGGTTTGACTCAAAATATGATAGCGTCTATGTTATAAATAAAATCTGTGTCCCTAATTGCATCTATCTTCGTTTTGTACTTATGATGTTGTAGCGATTGAAGGTCGCGATTCGAGTCCGCGACGGTAACATAACCATTATACAAACAAGCCGACTTCGACATCATAGATGTTATCTGGCTTATAAGGCTAGCGCTATAATGTTAACTTGCATTTTCATTAACTTGCATACAACGTTAACTTGATTTTTCTCTGTACAGTAGACAGACGGACATCGTCTCTACAGATTTTACTCAAAATTTTATAGAAATCTGAGAGTTTGATTAAAAGACCGTATACAAGATATCAACCGTCTTGCTAAAAGCAATTTTGAGTCATGTTTGTCACATATAGACAGACAGACATTTTCCAAAAAACATGTGTTTTGAACTCAGGAACGTCTAAAACATGGAAAATCGTCAAAGTATCGAGATAGAATTTTTTGTTGATAACTTTACTTTTTCTATGCTCTATATACGAAAATGTAAAAAATGTGTTATTTCTCCCATATCGCAAAACATACAGTAATAAAAAAAAACCGCTATTTGGACAAATATTACTTAATGAAATTTCTCTGGAGATATGGTTTTGGAGAAATGAATATGAGTACAGAATAAAAATAATAAGATTCAGTTCTCATTTGAAAGGCAGTGTTAGTGTTGGAATTCCTGGCTTAACCATAACATGATGTAACACTTTCGCGCAAGATGACGTAAGAAAAAAATCCCATGATACCACAGTAGCAGATGTAAGTTTCAGCTTCAGTTTAGATTTGGTGTGGTTCATATAATGAGTAAGAACAGAATCAAAGATAGTTGTATGTTATAGAAAGAATCTGTGCACGTGAAATGAAATATGTAAATATTTGCATATAATTATCTGTGTCCTCGTCCAAGAAATAAAAAAGATGATAAAAATGAGAAAACTGGATTAATGATTTCGATGTTTTTGTGATCTAATTCATGTTGGAATACCTCAATTTTTCAGATTTAGAATTTCCCGGAATGACAAGGTAAGAATGAATTTTATCTTACATCTGCATTTAGGGCCTAGAAATCCCAAAAGTTAACTTCAGTTACAATTAAATTTCAAACGAATAATTTTATATCTAAATGAAAATAAATGATATTTAAAGGTCATTGATCAGTTCTGGTTTATAGAATGATTTTTTCCGTAATGAAAACATTCATTCTATTATGATGACCAAAATGCAAGATTCTGTCTAATGTAAGTAATGCAATCAGCTAGATTGTCATATTATAAATAAACTTCAAATCAAACATTCTTGTCTATTTGATCCTACAGGAAAACAGAATTCAATCGTATCTTTATAAAAATAATTCCTTTGTATTTAATTTGGAAATGACGACCATAAAACAGTAAGGTAGTTAACATAAGCACAGACTGCATTTCATATTACAATTCTTGTGGCATGCTTTTACGCAAATTTGCCTCGTCGCTAAAACAGTATTAGCAATAGATCGGAAAATGCAAATGTGACAGTTATTGATCTAATATATTTTCATTGATCTAATTTAATTTGGTATACATTGCCCTCTTAAAGATTTGTGCATTTTGAGTCATTATTGTTCACATTAGTGAGTTATTTTCGGTAACATTAGAGAGTCATTTTTGGTAACACTAGTGGGTCATTATTGCTAACATTAGTGAGTCATTTTTGGTAACACTAGTGGGTCACTTTTGGTAATACTAGTGAATCATTATTGCTAACATTAGTGAGTCATCGTTGTTAACATTAGTGAGTCATTTTTTGTAACATTAGTGAGTCATTATTGCTAATATTAGTGAATCATTTTTGGTTTTATTAGTGAGTCATTTTTGGTAACATTAGTGGGCCACTTTTGCTAATATTAGTGAGTCATCTTTAGTAACATTCGTGAGTCATTTTTGATAACACTAGTAAGTTATTATTGTTAATATTAGTGAACCATTTTGGTAACATTATTGAGTTATTGTTAATATTAGTGAATCATTTTTGGTAACCTTAGTGAGTAATTATTTTTAACATTAGTGAGTAATTATTTTTAACATTAGTGAGTCTTTGTTATTAACATTAGTGAGTCCTTATCGTTTTCCCTAATAATCTTCTCGTTATGTTTCCTTACTGAAAACGTGATACTAAATGATGGTCCTCAGCATAAATCCTTAAGCGTTTATGCTGAATTAAACCAGTAAGTGACTTATTCTTCTTAATTTCTTTGGTCATGTTAGAAAACTATGTTTAAATGATTCATTGATACATGATGTTGTATCCGTACTGCCACGGCAATGGGGTGCAATAGCTTCTGAGGGTAAAGACTCTTGAAAAGATTCATTAAAAGCATCTATAAACCACTAAACTGTAAAGCCCATTCGTTATGTGCAAATTAATGGACATTTTTTTTCTGACATTTTCTCTTACACTCCATAATAAATGCGTTACCCTTCACCCCCACTCCTTACACAAAACTCTAAAGGATTATATTAAGGCTGTAGATGGCATCAGTCATGAAATTTTGGCTTTCCACTTGGTGTCATCAAAAAATTCGAAATCGAAATTTTTACGAATCTGCATATTTTCCAAGTTCTAAAAGCACATTTTTGGAAATTCTCTGTCTGTTTATGACAAAGATAACTCAAAAACACTTTGGGCTAGAAGGTTGAAGCTAGATGTAAAATCTTTTCACCGAATTTACAGATTTCTATCAAATTTGGTGTAAAATCTGTTCAGTATAAATCCATCTGCTAATAGTTCGAATGTAAGTTAATACGATAAATAGATAACCAACAGAGCTAGATGGGTAAACTGTAGTATTCTCATTTAACATCTTTAGTGTAGACACATGTCAAATTTCAAGCTAAATCCAACAATGGGTTGAATTTCTATCGGTTTGTATTTTGAGAGACACGCAAGCGCGATAATTAAAAAAAACATATTTAAAATACAATTTCGATTTCTGAATATTATTAATCGCATGCCAGCGAATAGCTGCCAAAAAAACTCGCCAAGAATGACATATTCAGTAAAAATACTGAATTCACGCCAATGATTAATATTTTTTAATTGTAGGCCAATGACATTAAAGGCGACTTTTGAGATAACACCTTTATTACAGAGTATTTGAGAAAGATTTGGACAGACCATTCTTGGTGGTATTTTACATTACATAACGCCATGCTTTGCCCCCGTTGCCCATAACGTTAATTTATCTAAACAGTTGGATAAACACAAGATGGAATTATAAAAAATAACGATTAAAAAGAAATCTGCTAGGCATATTTCAATGTATCATGTCAGAACATCATTTCTTGAGCGGCCCAGCACCACGTGCTCGTGCAAGTTAAATTATATTTTTATTCATTTTAATCGTTTCATTGAATGAGTCACTTTGGTGCTGCAAACGATCCAAAAAACTTTGTCTCGCCTTTATTGTTTAAAAAAATATCACATTTCCTATTTATTTCATTTCATATGATCACATGCTCAAAATAACATTTGTCTAGGTTTTATTTGCTGCAGTCATTAACTTATTTTTTTTAAATCGGAGTTTTTGTAAATGGGATGGCATCACGTTATTATAAAATGATTTTTGAGATGTTCGTTCAGATAATAAAATTTCAATTTTTCGCCTACGTGTTTTTGTTGACGTCACAAATTCTAATTCTGTTCTTTCTTAAAACAATATCATATTCTGACATGATAAAATTGTTTGAAGAAAAAAAGAGACGATACACCATTCAGGGATCCCCAGAGAGAATCCCATCGGTGTCAAATAATAAACGAATCTGTTCATTTTTTTTGCTGAGGTTATAACTGGATGGAGGGGACTATAATACTTAAACAAATGGTGACTATGAATTGAACTTACAGGGGAATAAGATTACAAACTGAAAAGGGGAAAAAATTGTTAAATTACATTGTGAGCATCTGTGTGGCATGTATAAGCATATTAACAATCACTGTAGAATCAGAAATATGTAATGTCCATCTGGGTCCTGAGGCTTTGATTTTCTTCGCGGGAACTGCAGTTTTGAAGTTATAATTTCGATTGATTTTTACAAGAGGCGTTCCAGTCTCGACTACTGTGTGGTCTTGAAGAGAATATCGCACAATATTTATGAATATGCTTTACTGTGGAGTGGATCTTGTTGCTTGAAGGAATATTCGATGCGACTCTCCTGTACCTTTTCTCTTAAAGATTTATTTCTGGTGATGGCTGTTTATAGAATTCAGAAAATGAGAATTTTTGTGTCCCTTTCGAAAAGTTAAGAAAACTAAGCAGCGTTACAAGCAAATTTTTGAAAACCGATTGAAATCAGAATTTGACATGCAACTATGACTTATTAATAAGATTATATGCACGTATTGTTTTCTTAAATATTTGATTTATAACATTTACAGTTATGCATACGTACAGACGGACAACGATTTATGATCTATTCACACATTAGATTTCTAAACCCTACACCGATATTTATCTATCTAGTTTCTGAGTTTTGTTATTATCATATTCACTTACTCTCAGTCGGAAGGATATTTTTTCTGACAGTGAATTTCGTTCAGGTTTTAGAGATGGAAAGCTACATTTAATTCTTCTGTCTTAAAATGTTTTAAAATGTCCATTTATCGCCTCCACAAACAGACGAACGAACAAAGTGATAGATGTAACTACTAAAATATGCTTTTGGGATTCAGGGAACTCTTAACCCTTTGCAGTCCGAAAAGTAATTAGATGCAAAATTATTCACCGTATACAAAGATTTGTTTATTGCTATAAAAAATAAATAATTCTTTTAAGTCGAATTTCTTTAAAAAATTAACCAACGTCTCTTAACCATTATGTAGGCGTTTTTAACAATTACATTTGAAAAATAAATAAATAAAACGTCAAAATGATGTACAGTCTTGAATGTCGACATCGGACCGCAAAGGGTTAAAGCTTGGAAGATTCGTCAAAATCTCGAGTTCGAATTGTCATATAGGGGAAAGTAGATGCACTTCTGCCGGCATCCTGGCAAAGAGGTAGCTAGTCTTCCCCGAGAGCTGGGCATCCAGGTTTCGAGCCATAGTTGTTCTTTGGTGTTCTATCTGTAAGGTGTACAAATGTGCACCTCTGTAAAAAAAGGATTGTGTAAGTGACTGTGATGAATGAGAAGTTAAGTCGTACTCTTAGCCCTAGTTGGCGCGACTTCAAAACAAGAAACGCGCCTTTCGGCTTAAAACTCGCTGATGCCCCGGCAAAGCTTGTCTATGGCAAGTGCCACTAATAAGAATGTTGTTGTTGTTACTAATGACACTTGCCGTGGACAAGCCCCTGCTGATATGATCAGCAGATTTTAAGCCTAAGAAATGCGTCTCTTTGTTTTACAAGGATCGCCATCTAGGGGCAAGAGTACGACTTGGCTACACGCACGTCACAACACTTTGGGGGTTGGGGCAGACTTCATTCATGCATATTCATTCATTCCTCTCAGATCGTAATTTTGATCTGGAACAGATAATTATCCCCTCTGACCCAATACCCCCACTGTTATTACTCCCAACATGGTGGACTTTGCCACCACGATCGATTTTACGAGTGCCAGTCGCCACACATTAGGGAATCTTTTGGCCGGTTAGTTTCGAATTCGTAATTTAAGAGAGTAAGAGTCCAAAGCTCTGTCAACCAGACCATCCCGGCCTTCTAACAACAACAACAGGTGCACTTCATATAGGAGAAAGTGAAAAGTGGGAAATGAGATTCGATTTTCCGAGCTTTGAAAGCTATTAAAATTATATATCATCTAGCCGTCCTCCTATGGGAAAAGTTAACCCTCTCCAAGGCTTCTATTTGGCAATTATTACTCAATAAAAAAAACCTCACATTTAAAGTGACTGTTATTTAATTTAATACACGAAATACTTCATCATATACAATTTGTATATGAGAAATTAAAAATATTTAAATTTGTGAAATAGATCCCACTGGAGTACTTTAGGGTGGACAAGAGATATATAGATATACTGAATGCGAATTTAGAAGAATTCATAAATGCAAATTTTGCTTGCGATTTACGTTTACAATACAAAAACCGGTGATTGAGAACAAAAAGTGTTGAAGAACAAAAAATGCATCCTATACCTCAAGCCATTTTCGATTCTTTAGATGGGACACATGTTCTTCTATTTTACCCCTATTGAGGTTTCTGGGCGTCTTTTATGACTGTTCAGATTACTGACAAATTATCGGTAAAGTATACAGGCATCAAAACACCCCAAGAAACCACCAGAGGTGTAAAATGGGGGAATGCGTTTCCCGGCTAAAAAAATCAAGAATCGTTGGAACACAGCTTTAGACTTCACTTACCCTAAGTATAGTCTCCCTGTGGGGGGAATCCTGTAATTGAGATGAGAGGCTTCCAACATAGTATTTGGATCTCTCCACACTAGAGGGTACATTTTTAGGTTGGGTAAGACTTCTCCCATCGATGACGGGACGTACTTCCTACGGGAAGGGTTGTAACCATGACCGTTGAGTAGTAAATATGGCCATGACCGGAAATAAAATAAACAAAAGGATTTTTCTTTAAGAAAGAGGAGGTTTTGCTAACATTTACTAGTTTGTTTTAAATTCGAATGTTATTTTTAAAGTTTTAGGTAAATCATCTTTTTTCGAAAGGATTTACACGAGAAATGAGTCATAGTATCATTTTTTAAAACAATCAAATTTTATAATTTTCAATCAAACCTTTTCTTGTCTAATGTATGCATAATATAAAAGGAAGTCTCCTGAAAGCGTCTGTATGTTTGAACCACAAAAACTCGAGAAATAGTTTACGGATATTGGCGACATTTAAACCATTTTGCTGAGCATTTATTGGGAAAGGCTTCTGTACTTTAAAGTCGTATCAAAATAAAAATAAAAAGTTTTATAATTGTAATTTTACCTTTGCACTTAACCTCGCATGTGCAAAAACGTAACCTTCGCAGCAAGAATTGTGGTATGCATATTCGATACGTTTTTTTTAACATCTTATTTTAAACATAGATTTAAATCTCATTAGGACGTCCACCCCTCTAAAAAAAGGAAATTCAGCCTTGGGAGGAAGAGGAAAGAAAAGTTCGGTTCGTGAATATCAAAGAAATAATGTCCACACTTAGGGAAGGAGAGTCTTTTGATGAGCGAAATTACCGCCTTACTTTAAATCGCTCTGCAACTGAATTGCGGAGACAGAAAGAATCTTCTGAGTAACGAAATGATCGGATTTTGTCTGCGGACATATCAATTGAATATCTTTGTAACAATCTAGTTATTTTTGAATATGTGCTATAAAAAATTGCTTTGTAGCTATTTTTGATAAACAAACAAAAAATGTATTTAGAAATTATGTTGCGTATTATGCCCGTCTCATATCAAGTTTTAGACTAGATTTATGTTTAAAGCTAACTTTTCTTCTTGGATGCTGTGCCAAGGGTAATGCTGTGTGGATACTGCTAGTTCATGATAAATACATAGGGTTGTTTCTAGACTCCAAATTATCCTTTTCTAGAACCTCTCTTATTAATAAAAACCTGTCTTAGACTTATAATCAGAAACTAAGGCGTAAGTTCAACACAATTTTGCTTTACGTAACAACTATCAGACTAATTCTAGGGAACGATCATCTTTTCCGATTAATAACTAAAGCAAAAGTAAAACTCGTACAAAACTTTTTAAAATTATGCTAAATGGTCTCAAATTGAAACCTATTTGAAACTTAATGACTTAAAAATACTTCTTGAAAAAAAACCCCAACAGTTTAGCAATTAATTATTAACCCGTATATTAAGGAAAAAAATGGAAATCAGTATTGGGTCAAATCTTTAAATTCTGCGCGTTGGCGACGAATTATCAGTTGGCACAAATTTGATCACTTAAAGTACTCTAAGATTATTATTACAGTTTCAGATTTTTAAAGATTACTATAAGCCGATATCCTAGAATTACATCAATCGAAGAAATCCAAAATTATGTAACCCCACCTGAAAGCATAAAATAGCGACAATTATTTTAAAATTCCTGAATGGTTTCCATACAAGTTTTTCAAAATTAATCGCTTAATGCTAAAAATTAATTTTTAAAGAATGTCTTTTTTGTTAATTAAAATTCAAATTTCGTATCCCAAATTCCGATGTGGATATGCTCCATGCGGTACGTTGTAACTTACATTCCATTGTCATGTTCTAATCCCATTATATAGTTTTTGTGTGGGGTTTTAGTGTTGCAGAATTTACCTCCTACTTTGAGCATATTTTATGTTTAGAAGTCATTTCGAAAGACTTAAATTAATCAGTTTTCAAATCTCGTTCATGGTCGAAAAAGTATCGATTGCTGATAAGATAAGAATAAGCAAATGAATCGTGAGGGTTGTTGCATCTACCAAGGGTAGCAATAATAAGTCAATAAGAAATCTTGAAATCTTAATAAAGTCCTCAAGAAATCTTGGAACTTCATAGAAGTTTGAGTATCCCATATCTTGAATGAGATTAAGTGTATCGTGGAAGATTGTACATTTGAGCAAAAAGTAAAAGATGGATCATACACCGTCAAAGAATCTGGAAAAAAAATTCTCATTAAAAAAATTAAAAGATAAAAGTTACAGATTGCTAAAATTTATTAACCAAATAAATATTAAGAATCCGAAATTTATTAGAAAACCACAATAAAAGTCATGCAATTGAATAGATGAATGAAGATTTAATATATCAGTAAAAGTCATGCATTTGAATAGATGAATGAAAATAGTAAAAGTATCACAGTAAAAGTCATGTATCTGAACAGAAGATCGAAAGTTTAGCATCACAGTAAAAGTCATGCATCTGAACCGATGAATGAAGATTTAACATCACAGTAAAAGTTATACATTTGAACAGACGAATTAAGATTTAGCATCACAGTAAAAATCATGCTTTCGACCATATGAATGAAGATTTAACACCACAGTAAAAGTTATACATTTCAACAGACGAATTCAGATTTATCATCACAATAAAAATCATGCTTTTGACCAGATGAATGAAGATTTAACACCATAGTAAAAGTTATATATTTGAACAGACGAATTCAGATTTATCATCACA
>JAOUZG010016644.1:458464-469149 GCA_026289955.1 Argiope argentata | reverse complement strand
AACATCACAGTAAAAGTTATACATTTGAACAGACGAATTCAGATTTAGCATCACAGTAAAAATCATGCTTTTGAGCAGATGAATGAAGATTTAAAATCACAGTAAGAGCCTTAAATCTGATCGATGAATGAAGATTTAAAGTACATCACAATGAAAGATAAAGATTAAAATGAAATCTGCTTTGCATATTTCAATGTATCATGTCAGAACATCATTTCTTGAACGGCAAAGCGCCACGTGCTCCTGCAAGTTAAATTATATTTTTATTCATTTCAATGGTTTCATTGAATGAGTTACTTTAGCATTGGAAACGATTCAAAAAACTTTGTCCCGCGTTTATAGTTTTAAAAAAATATCCTATATCCTGTTTATTTCATTTCATATAATCACGTGCTCAAAATGAGATTTTTCTAGGTTTTATTTGCAGCATTCATTAACTTATTTTTTTAATCAGAGCTTTTGTAAATGCAATGGCGACGCGTTATTAAAAGCTGTTTTTTAGATGCTTGTGCAGATAATGCAATTTTTATTTTTCGCCAACGGATTTTTGTTGACGCCAAAAACTTCATCACAAAGAAACAACATCATGTTCTTACTTCTAATAAAGACCAAAAAGTTGTAATAAATAAAATAAAGTAAAAAAGTTACTGTGTTTCTTTTGTTCAAATAAATGTTTCATATTTTTCATTATTTAATATGGTTCCTTTCAATATATGTTATAGCAATTTTTGACTGCTACTCTTTCAATGGTTTTGATATTATGGTTAGTAAAATTTGAAAAAAAAAGGCGAAATACTCAAGTACTTAATACTGCATCATCACCAATATGAGATAATTTCGCCAATATTTATGATTTCATAATGGTCCTAAACGTTTAGATTAGATACCAGAATCGGTAAATTTTCACGTGGAAATCATAAAAATATCGCCATAAATCTATTGAAAATAACTAAAGAAATAACCTTAAAATACATTCTCTCCACAATTACTTTGTTATTCACAGGTTTTAAGAAGCTATCATGTTATTTTGTTACAAAAGGACGATTTTAGAGTGTTATATTTCTTTATTGAAGCAACTTCAAGTTATCCAAAAAAAAAAAAACTGAGTGATTTATTCTTTGATTCTT
Organism: Argiope argentata; assembly: GCA_026289955.1. Lineage (NCBI taxonomy): Eukaryota > Metazoa > Arthropoda > Arachnida > Araneae > Araneidae > Argiope > Argiope argentata. Next base: position 468,022 of record JAOUZG010016644.1, on the reverse strand, counting down.
TGGATTTCGATCTATAACATTATAAAAATCACGAATAATCCAACCACTCAGTCTCTCATTCTTAGCACTCATGTACACAAAGTATATTTTCATCCTAAATTGATGTTTCTTTCAAATTTTCTAATTTCATATTTTCCCCATCTCATGTGAATCTAAATCGTTCGAATTTGTCGCCAACGCTATCGCCAACTATCGCCAACATGCTTAGTAATAAAATTAGTTTTGCCAGCAGGAAAAGCTTTAAACGAAGGATAATTATTTTGCTACTTTACCACTTGTAGTATAGAAGCAAAGAGATCAGATATCTTTTTGGCGGTCATCTTATGCAGTCATGCTACACTGAACATTCACGTCACTCTAGTGAAAAGCAAATAATCTAGATAAACAAGGTATTATTCGGGCATTTGCTGCAGATAATGGAATTTTTGCTTCATTCTAATCATATCTAAAATGTACATGTATTGTTTTTAAATAACAAGAAAGTGAGCCCTAAAGGGTTTGAACAGCTTTCTCGACTGAGCTATTTCATATTTGTTCCAAATCCTATTTGATCTTTATAGAAGGCTAGCCCTTGAACAATTTAACCTTTCTTCGCCAAAATTATCGTCGTCTATAACTCAGTGATAAAAATAGAAAAAGTATCAATAAAACATTTTTTAGTCAACTTCAGCTGTTGAAATCTTGATAAGGAGCTAACTAATTCCTCTTTTATAATTTCAAATACTTCATTTCTTTTTAATAATTTGAAGTGAAAGCCTTTTTTTTAGATTAAAGAAGTAAAACAAATTTTTAAAAAAAAATCCCTAATATGAAAAGGATTTTTATAAAATGCTTCCTGTAATTCAGTACTTTTATATGCATATAAGACATAAAATTTATTTCCATCATCTGGTTTGTAAACGCAGAAAAGTTTGGTGCTGCCATCTAGTATACTAAAAATATAATAACTTAGAAGTGTTTCCCCCCCACACACACTTCTTGTGAAATTGTTAGATTATATTCTTTAAAAAATCTGTAATTTAAAAATTAATGGAATAAAATTATTATTTAGACTAAATCCCTTAAATAAATTTTTCTATTTAATAAATTTAATGCAAAATTTGTACTGTATTAAGTATTATTCCAATAACTTAGCGAGCATTATCTACATATATATATATGTATGGATAAATCTGTATTATTGAAAATATTATTTTTTCTTTAATTTTTATTTTTTAACCTTATTTAATAACATTGAATTCATATATTAAAAATGATGTTATATATATCCACTCTGTAATCGATGTTAAATAAAAATTGCACTGGATATGCAATAGATATAAATGTAATTTTTGATCTTATAGATAATTCTCGGAACGAGTTAAAAGCTAAAGATAAGTCGTCAAAAATGAGATAAAATAAATAGCGCATTTCTAGTCTTATGAATTAAATGTATTATTTTTTTGGAGCTTGCTTTGTTTCTTGGAGCCATTTAACTTAAAAACTTAAGTGATAATTCATAATTCCTCAGTTTTATCAAACTTTTGTTCTAATTTGTTATTTAATCTATTAGTGATATCAAGTTACCAGTAACTTACAGACCTATTTCAGTGGCGGATTTACTCTGTTATCACATTTTCAAGGGTTAAGATTTGTTTTGAAATTTGAAATTTCTTATTTAGTTTATTATTATTAAAAATCGATATATCGATATTCGAAATTGAAAAAAAAATTAATATACAGTACATACATTAATATTTAAAATGTTTTTCAATGCATAAAAACATAAAAGGTAAAATGTACAGTACGTTTTACATGAATGGATAGTATAATGATTTTGATCTCGGCATTTCAACTGTTTAAAAAAATTGTTTTAAAAAACAACTTTGTGGAAAATAAGAGATTTAGTGAAGATTATTACGCATTCGTACACAAAAAGAAAGTTTTGCAATCATCAAAAAATTCGAAAGCGATATTTTGACAAATCCTCGTGTTTCATGTGTCCTTGACTTCAAAAAACACATTTTTTAAATAACATTCGGTTTGTGTATTTTTAATCATAACTCAGAATCGCTTTGAGCGTGGGAAAAAAATTTCTACAGATTTTCAATCAATTTTAAAATGGAAGCTGAGGACGTCTGCTGATCAAGCTGTCTTAATATAAGCTACTACAATAATTGCAAAAAGAAGGCAGATAGATGGATAAAATTTCGTGCCCAGAATTATCATCTATAGTGTATGTATCGAGTGAAGGCTGCGATACGAACCTGCGACGCTAGGGCTTGTAGCCGAGCAACATAGCCACTATACCAAAAGTCGACTTCGGTATCGTAGATGTTATTTTGCTTATGAAGCTAGAGCCACAATACTCGACGGAGGGACGAACGATTTTTATAGCACCAAGCGTTATGGCTGCTTGCTTGTGTCAAGTGAGTCTGACAACTTTGCTTTTGCTTGCTTGCGAGAAGTGGTGTTGGTGGCCTTGTTTGCTTGCTAGCTCGCGTCAAGTGAGTTTTGAAGACTTTGTTTGTTTTTGTTGTGGGTAGATGGCGCCACGGCTGTTGCGTGAAGTTGCGTTGTCAAGGTCACCAATGTACTGTTGAAGGTCGTGATACGCTAGGGCTTGTAGCCGTGTAATATAACCACTACACCAAAAGTCGACTTCGGTATCGTAGATGTAATCTGGCTTATGAAGTTTGCACCACATGTATATATGTAAAAAAACTTAGAACCAAATAAGTCAAGGAATATAAAGGCTTCTCTGCATTCTGTACTTTACTAAGCATATGATGAAATGACTTAAATAAAGGCAATTTGGTATGTAATTTTTTTTTCAACAACAATTGCAGTTTCATGTCAAATTTCAGTTTCAACCAGTTTCAAAAATAAAAGTTCAAAATACACATTTGGTTTACTGGTATTGGAGTTTTAACCAAATACCAGCGATTAACTGCCAAGGCAAATCGTCAAATATCTCTCTCTAAGAGTTTTTTTTTTTAATCTATAGTTTACCAACGGCCTACACAAGACCAGTTTTTAAAGAATATGCAAGAAAATTTCATGTAAAACATCCGTACTGATTATTATTATTATATCAAGTTTTCATTTAAATCAAAATATTTTCACATATTTAACTAATCATTAAATATATTTTTTAATCATGACGCATGAATTATTAACATAATCTCTAGATAAGTTAATCAATATGTAGAAATGGAGTCTGAACCCTTTCAATATCTGCATTTAGTGAAACAAAAAAGAATTTACAATACCTTTTTCAACTGGCTGCAAAGTATCAAGAAAAATGTTAACACCATTAAAAGTATAATTTGTTTTCTTTTAAAACAACATGTAAAAACTGAGTATACATTTTTATAACTTTGTTATAAAAGTAAGAAGCCAACTTGTAATTTAAAGATTTGATAAAATAAGGAAATAAATTTAAATTTAATTGCAATTATGGAAAATATTGTTTCAGATTTCTATGCTAACAATTAAATCTAAAACTTCAAAAAAAATTACGAAAAAACTGTATAACTGATAAATTACTGGATTTGAAAAGATAATTTTTTAGAATTACAAGAACGGTGTAAACTTTTTTTTGCCGTAACATTTACGGATTTTACCCTGGTTAAACGTTTAAACTTTTCTTAATCTTAATTTAATTAAATTCCTATTCAAATACCAAAAAGTTTCTAAGGCATTTATTCCCTTTCTATAATTATGTTTATACAAAATTGGAGGTTTTGTGCAATAAAATAGTAAACAACAAAGAGACAAACAGATAGCTATTTTCTTTTATTGTTAGGAGAGAATACATGTTTACTTTTTAGAGTCCTGATATTATTTTCCACTTTAATAATAATTCGTTTACCTCAAATGAATATATATTTATTTGTTATAAGGCTCATGAGATATATTTTTATTATTATGTGAGAACATGATTTGTATTTGGTTAAGAGGTTTTGATGTCTCTGAAATTAAAGAGCAGGAAATATTTTTACCTGCTTTTACCAGTATTGTATTATTATTATGTATGCTTCTTTGAAAGGAGATGCGTTTTTAAAAGATTCAACTGCTTTTACCAGAATTGCTTTATCATTACATATGCTTCTTTAATAGCAGAAGAGTTTTTAAAATGTTGATATGCTTTTATCAGTATTGCTTTATATATCTATATCTATATCTATCTATCTATCTATCTATCTATCTATCTATCTATATATATATCTATCTATATATATATATATATATATATATATATATATATAGTGTGTGTGTGTGCGTGCGTGTGTGTTTCAAACCGGTTTAAATTGGTTAATGACTTAAGTTAATTAAGATAAATAATGAATAAAAAATTATAATGTTCCTACATGATAACTTGAAATGTACGATAGAAGATTTCCTTATATTTTAAAATAATTTAAAGATGAAATAAATTATTTCATTTTATTTTTTTCAATTCGTGGAACAAATTTTCGTCTAACAAATAAAAGTGGATAGAATATATTTTATGTTAACAATGTCATTTTGATACATTTTTTGAAAAATCATGGACAAAAACTAAACATGTTTTGAAGATATAGCTACGTTTTATAAACGAGGTTTTTTTAAAAAAAAAAAGTGACGTCTAATAATGTAATTTTTTAAAAATGCGATTAGTGGATAAAATAATAAAAATAATTCTGGGAATAAATAATTTTTTTCAAACAAAATCAATTCTGTTTTATTAATATTTAACTGTTTTCGGTGACTAATTGATTCTTTATGTTTATCTTGAACATCATCCATGAGCCATATCTACTTTCTGCTTTGTGCACACCCTATATCTAATTATATGACTTATAACTAACCATATAACTTCTCTATATTAACTAAGTGATAGCGAAATTGGATAGATGGTTTAAATACCAGGCATAAGTCGTGGCAGGGAACGTATTAATAAATGCTAAAAATCTTATTTAAATAGTTTGAATGACTTAATATTAAAGGATTTCGCAGCAAAATCTTTTTAACATATAATTTTGACAGACATATAATGCATTCTAATTTAAAAGATTTACATCGCTTGAGTGCAATGTCCTGAATTTCTGTGTGTATATTTATGCATTCAAATATACTCACAGATAAACGTGAATATTATTTTAAAATGGGCACTTTTCAAAAATATTTCATCATATTTAAGATTATGAAGTTAGATTTTAATCGTAAGTAATACAGATTTTCAAAATTTTCATTGAATTTTTTACCTTAAATAGGAACTTATACAACAATTAAAAATAATTATATATTTATCAGAAATTATAGAAAAATGGTAAAAATAAATATAAAGAATTATGAAATGAATGATGTAGAAATTATGAAATGAATGATTGTAGAAATTATGAAAATAATTTGATTTCATTTCATAACGGAATAAATATATATATTTACAGAATAAATAAAAAATGTCTATTTATTACAATTTATAATAAATTTATATTTTTACTATAAATTATTCTTAAAATATTTTTTTTAAATAACAAAAAAATATTGTATGGGAGAAATATTTTCATCATTCAAAAATTATTATTATTTTTTAATTTTTAAGATGTAAAAATTATTCATGCTCTTAGAATGACATTTATAATGAATAAATACCATGATTCCTTTTGATTTTAAATTAATTAACATTTCAAAAAGAGGGGTATTGTTCATCCAACAATGATATATGAGTCATATATTAACTATAAGTCAGATGGTCTGATTTTCAGAATTGACTCACACATATTTTCACAAGCATTCGAGTTTATTATTACCAAAAATTTAATTTGAATTCAAAACGATGGGACGTAGAAAAGGATTTTGGAAAAAATTACCATCACATCTCCCCCCCCTTTAATATAAAATTAAATTGTCTAAAAATTGTGAAAAAAAACGTTTATTGTTTCTATGTTAGTCAATAGATGGCAGCACAAAATTCTTTTTGTTTGATAGTAGTCAATTATCTGAACTTCAGAGCAACAATAAAAATAATATCAGATATTTGAAACTTGTTCGCACAAAATCTGTAAAGTCGAATGTAACCAAATTTGATATGCATACCACTTCTAAAATTAAAAATCAATTTACTCTAAAACGCTGTTCTACCATGTTGTACAAGGGGACATGGTCAATTAATTGAAAAAAATTACAAAATCACAATTTCTACTAAAAATTTATATTCAACCTGAATGGAATATTATTAGTCCAACCACTTAGAAAAATAAAATAACCTTGCATATTTGGCGGGCAAATAAATCAGTGATAAATTATTGAATTATACGATAGAGCATGCATTCCAAATAATAAATTTTTTTATAATGAGAGGTCAGCTCATTGAATTACATTAATTAAAATTTATAAAGAAATTTTTAATTTCTAATTGACAAACTCAATTATGTGTTCAATGGCGTATTGGAATCTCCCCCCCCCATTCTCACAACAGAATTTTTATTTTTATTTATATTTTATTTTATTTATTTATTTTTTAGCTTAAATAGAAAATCTGTGGTTAAAATACCGGGTGTCCAAAAAGTTCCCGTACTCCAAATTTAAAAAAATCATTTTCCATTATTTTTTTTCAAGTATATTAAATTTTGCCATACGAGTAATGAAACCATGGACATGCTTGAAGCTTTTTTTCGGCGATCGACTTATCTCAAAAAATTTTTGGCCACCTCTATCCCCTGATCTGACCATCCCGGACTTTTTTCTGCGGGGATATTTAAAGGACAAAATTTATGAAGGTGATCCTCAAACAATAGAGGATTTGAAAATCGCAAATACCCAAAGGATACAAGAAATCACTCCTAGCATGTTAAAACGCGTTTCGAAAAGCATGAGCAAACGAGTTCAGCTTTGTCTCCAAGAAAGGGGTGGACATTTTGAATATTTATTATAAATGTAAGTTCAGTATTGTTTCCTTTGTTATGTTAAAAGTACTTTTTATCATTGGCATAAAAATAATTCTTTTTAAACCTACTGTTTTTGTAAAATAAATTCACAAATCATTAGTACGGGAACTTTTTGGACACCCTGTATTATATATGCCAAATTAAAATTACATTTTTCGGCGTTCTAGCATAGGGTAGCGCGTCTTCCCTTTCATCTAAGTGTCCCGGGTTCGAGTCCCGGTTCTGGCATGGTTATTCTTTATCTGGTATATCTCTGAGATGTGTGAATGTAACTGCCTGTAAAAAGGATTTGTGAGAGCGAATGTGACGCATGAATCCGACTCTTGGTCCTAGTTGCTTCTACTGAAAAAACAAGAGACGCTCACTCGGTTTAAATCGCAGACAGATAAGGAACGGTCAGCTGGTTTGTAAAGTGCCTTAAAACAATAACAACAAAACAATATTTAGCAAAACATTTAAAAAAATCGAGTTTGCAACATCTGGCGATAGTATGTGCCTACTCTTTACATTTGTTTGGCGAGAAATGAAAAATCTTGCCGGATGAAACGCGGCAAGTAAAACTGGAATCTGGGACCATCTGGCGCATACCAGTCAGCATGGTATTTTAAAAATTTATTGCTGTGAGTTCGTACACCTTTAGGGTGAAAGAATCAGTGCAGTACGTGCGTGCTTAGTTTGTTCATACTGGCTCAATACATCAATCCACATCTCATGCAAACTCATTTAAAATATGCAAATGAAAAACCATCTTTTTCAGTATTCATTTTTATTTTCTTATATGAAATACATAGATAAAATATATGAGATATATGAAATGCACAAACTATTTTTCTGTTGTCTCAAAAATGATTTGAGCTAGACGAATAAAATCTATCTAGTATACGATTTTTTCAAAAAAATTTCAGAATTCTGTCAAATTTTGTACGAAATTCATTCAGAAGAAGCTTTTTTGTCTGTCTGTCCTAATATAAGTCATTGGGAAAGCTACAAATTTTATCTATCTAATTCTCGTTGTCAATGGTACCTGGATGGATAAAATTCGATTCAAATATTTGATATTTTAAGTCAATGCCTTTCTAATTCGGGAGTAAATTCTTCATAGAATTGACCATGTATTTATTAATATAAATTCAGATAGTTGTTGTTTCTACTTATGGCCTTTTACAAGCCAGCTGATAGACCTGTCTTTGATTTAAGATGAGTGAGCGTCTCTTGTCTTTTCAGTAGCGCCAACTAGGATGAAAAGGGCGATTTAGCTACTTTATTCTTCACATTCGCTTGCCCAATCCCCTGTCAAAGAAAGGGGAGATCGCGCATCCCACAGATAGAACACAGAAAAAGACGGATAACTATCCCGAACAGGAAATCGAAGCCACTGAAGTGACAAAAGTCATGGGATAGCAATATGCAAATATACAGATGGCAGTAGTATCGCAGCGAAAAAGTATAAATGCGCAGTTCGTTTTCCAGAGCTTTCATTTGTGTTTCAGTTATTCATGTGAACAGGTTTTTCGCGATTTATGGCGGCACGACGAGAATTCACAGACTTTGAACGTGGAATGTTAGTTGGAGCTAGACGCATGGGTCATTCCATTGCGGATATCGTTAGTGAATTCAACATTCCGAGATCCACAGTATCAAGAGTGTGCCGAGAGTATGAAGTTTCAGGCATCACATCACATCATGGACAGCGCAGCGGGCGACCACCTGCACTTAACGACCGAGACCACCAACGTCTGTATAGAATGGTCAATGTTAATAGACAAGCAACACTTCGTCAAATAACTGCAGGAATCAATGTGGGACGTACCAGGGACGTGTCCGATAGGACTGTGCGGCGAAATTTGTCTTCCTTTGGCTATGACAGCAGAAGACCGACTCCAGTGCCTTTACTGACAGCACGACATCGCCTGCAGCGACTCTCCTGGGCTCGTGAGCATATCGACTGGTCCCTAGACCAGTGGAAAACCGTGGCGTGGTCAGATGAGTCACGATTTCAGTTGTTACGAGGCTGATGGTAGAGTTCGAGTGTGGCGCAGACCCCACAAAGCCATGGATCCAAACTGTCAGCAAGGCACTGTTCAAGCTGGTGGTGGCTGCATAATGGTGTGGGCTGTTTTTACATGTCATGGACTCGGTCCTCTGGGGCAACTGAACCGATCATTGACTGGAAATGGGTATGTTCAGCTGCTTGCAGATCACTTGCAGCCATTCATGGACTTCACGTACCCACACAAAGATGGGATTTTTATGGATGATAATGCGCCATGTCACCGGGACAGAACTGTTTTCGATTGGTTTGAAGAACATTCCGGACAATTCCAGCGCATGATCTGGCCACCTAGATCACCCGATAGGAATCCCATCGAGCATTTATGTGACATCATCGAAAGGTCCGTTCATGCCCAAACTCCTGCACCATCCACACTTTCACAATTATTGGCGTCTATGCAGACAGCATGGCTAAATATTTCTGCAGAGGACTTCCAACGACTTGTGGACTCCATGACACGTCGAGTTGTTGCACTTCGCCGGGCAAAAGGAGGACCGACACGATATTAACAGTCATCCCATGACTTTTGTCACTTCAGTGTATATGTGTGTGTGTGTGTGTGTGTGTGTGTGTGTGTGTGTGTGTGTGTGT
>JAOUZG010016644.1:446746-458454 GCA_026289955.1 Argiope argentata | reverse complement strand
TGTGTGTGTGTGTGTGTGTGTGTGTGTGTGTGTGTGTGTGTGTGTGTCTAATATACATAATAGAAATATCCTTGTAGATATGCTTCTGTATATTTGCGTGTGTTTTAGAAGTTCGAAATTGATGCTCTATAAATAATTACAAAATATTTAAACAAAATACTTTTGTACTGGTGCTATGTGTCTAATTTAATATTTCTCAAGGTCTTTGAATCCAAAACAGAGCAAAATATAAAAAAAAGGTTTAAATGATTCATTGATTTCAGTATATCAAGTCAGAACATCATTTCTTGAACGGCCAAGCATCACATGCTCGTGCGAGTTAAATTATTTTTTTATTCCTTTTAATTGTTTCATTGAATGAGTCACTTTAGCACTGCAAACGAACATAAAAAAAACTTTGTCTCGCATTTATTGTTTTAAAAAATATCATGTTTCATATTTATTTCATCTAATCGCGTGCTTAAAATGACATTTTTCTGGCTTTTATTGGCTGTAGTCATTGACTTTTTTTTAATAAGAGTTTTTTTAATGTGATGGCAACGCGTTATTACAAGATGATTTTTTAAGATTCTCGTGCAGATAATGAAAATTTTATTTTTCGCTTACGGATATTTGTTGACTCCAGAAAACCACATTTCCAAAAATAATATCATGTTCTGGCATGATAATAAATATATTTCTGCTTTTCATATTCGAGTAAAATTTTTTCAGATTTTAATGAATAATTACAAATGCGGGAATATTGTAATGCAATTTCAGTTACAATAATCTAAGTAAATTGTAAGTTACTTAATTTTTTGTGCTTACTTACTAATTAGTTACTTTAAAAAAGGGCTCTTTCAAAAGTCATATTTTATAAAAGATTTAGTTTGTATAAAATACAAAGTAGATTATTTTTTTAGAAAAATCTAATTCGTTTGAATTTGTAACTTATTCGGATTAATCCTTAAACACAAAGAAAAAATATATATTCTTAAAAAATTAACTAAGGTAATAAACAAAAAAAAAATTGTTTTGAAATATGAGAAGTTCCTGATTTAAGCACATCGTTTTATATGCTAAAGGCTTTTGATAATAACAAATGATAAGGACTAATAAATGACAGTTATTTAATTATAATAATGAAATTCGAATAATTAATTTTACATTGATTACTCTTTCCATTACAAGAACTTTCCTGGAATCCCGCTAGCAGCTGAACTTGCTTCAATTTTCGATATTTCGTTTAAAATTTTAAATCAAAACCTTTTATCTCTGAAAACGATGGGCTTAAATCAGGAACTTCACATATTTCTCAACATCCTTTTTTATTACCTTGTTAATTCGTTAAGAATTGATTTTTTTTCTTGTGTTCAAGCATCAATCCGAATGAATTACAAAATTCAGATGAATTAGATTTTTTTTATTGGTCTACTTTGTATTGCCTATAAACTAAATCTCTTATTAAATATTTCTTTTCTTTCAATTACAATAGTGCACAATATCTTTAATTTTCAAATAAGAATGAATTCTCAGTTGTGTAATACGTTGCTTGATTGATTTGATACTGTGCCAGCCAGTTATGTAATGATATTTCACCTTGCTCTCGAATTTCTAACACATCGCATTCTTTCCTACACGATCATGAACCTTCACGAATCGGTCGCAATCACCCATTGAACCCACTTTCCGGGTTCATACCATGAAGGCGATAACTGTGCCAAGTTTTCATCTTCAAAATCATAGCTCTGATGTCTTCATTAGACCACCACGACAGCCACTGGTCAACACCCCCCAAATTAAGCCACCAATATTTCCCCAAGATCGCCCCCCAATTGGCTATTCATTGCCCATGTGCGTGCTGTGTGTTGGCATTTATAGCGGGTTCGACGGGAGATAATGAGTCCCAGAAGGGCATCGGTCAGAACGATGATGAAATCGTTGGCGTGTTTCTGGACGAATAGCGTGCCCATTTCGGAACGTATATGAAATGAATAATTCTAAGGGTCAAAATACTTTCTATTACAAACAGAAAAGTTTTCGGAATTTTTCTCCAAGAAGAAAATCTCAATCAAAATAGATATTTTCCGAATTATTTTTTATACATTTACTAGCATATTCAAAAATTCATGAATATTTCTGATGAAATGTATCATGAGATTTGTTTTAAATGTTCCAACTTTAAATTTGATGAGGGAAAATTTATTAAATTTTTTAAGTGAATTTAAAATTTAGGATTTGTGCATTTGCGATATAGCTTTAATAGGAGACATAACAGAAGGGCATCGGTCAAAATGAAGAAAACGTTGGCAAATTTCTGAATAAATAGAGTGCCCATTTCGAAACGTATATGAAATGAATCATTCTAAGGGTCAAAATACTTTCTACTACAATCAGAAAAGAGTTCTGAAGGGTTCTCCAAGAAGAACATCAAAATAAAAATGGATATTTTTTTAAAATTATTTTAGCTGCGCATATTAGCATATTCAAGAATTCATGAACGTCTCTGATGAAATGTATAAAAATGTTCTGATGAAATTTATAAAAATGTTCCAACTTTAAATTTGATAGGGGGAATTTTTTTGAATCATTTAACTGAATTTCAAATTTTAGATTTGTGATATATCTTTATATAGAAGTGTATTTCAAATAGCTCTTTAACTTTGAAAGAAAAGAAAAATCTTTAGATTTTTTTTCATTATGAACAATTACCCGTGTTTGAATTTTCAACATCTTCTAATATTTCTGTATTTAGAACTTATTTATACAGGACGTTTCACAATTTGTCAATTAATGATAGCACTGTTTTTAATGCACACTGCAACTGGATAGCATGCCCGGTTCGCCTGCTGTTTTTTAATAGATGATCCTTTCATTTGTGTCTATAAACGCACACCAACTCATTGACAATTTATTTAGCTGATGGATTTTTTTTCCTTCCAAGAATTTATACAACATTCTAGCATATTTCATTTTTAATCCTGTATTTGGTTATTTTCACTGAAATTCAAAACTCTTGTTCTGTTTCTTTTAATGTACAGTTAATATATTAAGTATTTAATAACTTTTTAACTATTATCATGTCAGAATATGATGTTGCTTTGGGGATGAGCTTTGAATTCTCAACTGGCGTTGAAAATTCAACGCTAGTATAATTTTTGATCATTTATTTAAAGTAATTGTAATTATTACGCCAGGATAACCAGGTAAGAGGGCGTTGGATTCGCCTCCCTTGGGCTGCGACTTCGAACCTGCCAGCCGATGACTTTCCGTGTGCTCTGGACGTTAAATCTGTCTTCGTCTCAAAGTTCTCCATGTCGGGAGTACTGGATTAGGGGGGGGTCGTTCTCTGTTTCAGATTTAAATTACAATCTGTGGATGAATGAATGAAATACATAGATGAAGTCCGGCCCGTATAAAGGGTTTGTGACGTGTCTAAACTAGAAATCAGATTCAGCCCTCGTGTGCTCAGGACTCCAAAGTACCCTCAGAAACTACTGAACCCCTCCTTCCGTTGTGAAATGGAAAATGAGAACAACAACAACTGTAATTATTTAATAAGAAGTAACTAAAATTTGTTTTTCCTAATAACTAAAGTAGGAATTGATTTTAAAAAATTCTATATTACGTGTTATGAATTATATCATAGGCTTCAATAAAAAAATTGAAAGAATGTGTTTAGGCAAATATTTTTTAAAAAAAAACCATTAAATCTATTTTTAAGGACGAAATAGCTAAGAATGAAGATTCTTGTAATGCTAAGCTATATTTCTGCAGATTTATATTTTCAAATTTTTACTCTTCATGAAAAGTATAATTTATATACTCGAGGCTTTCCCTTGCCTTTAGATAGCTTAAAAACACGTGAAAAAAAAGTAGAAAATAAAGTAATTAGACAACAGGCACTATTTTTCAAAAAAAAAAAAACTTTATTGATTTTCAAGGCCTTTTCATATAATACATAACAATGATTGCAAATGCAGAGAATATAGACTGTACTACAAACGTACAATACATGAAATACTAATTCTCTTTTCCTCCGAAGTGCCGAATGTACGAAGTTTTGCTGTTGTGCATGATTGCAGCGGTCTAACTAAGAAATTCGAATAGAGAGCTCTAGTATGTACAGAGCCGGTGCACAGCAAATAAATCATAAGATAAATGGTGCATTACATACTCGTTTGTTAACATCTAGAATATTTTTGCATTATTTTTATAACTAAAAAAACACACAATTATTTCTTAATTTTAATAAGAAAAGGCGAACAAAATTCTGGATTATCAAAGGGCGATTTAATGTTCTTTCATTTGCTGGTATTTTCTTAGATAATTTCTCAGTTTGTTCTGATTTATTTTCTGTCATTCAGTCCGGTATAATAAATAAAAGTAATCGTTGATACAAACTATAAGAATAATACTATGCTACTATTATCAACCATTTTTAAAAATTTCAACCGATAGAAATTTGAAACTAAGCTTTTGTGGTGTTTTATTTGTTCATTTATTAATTTTTCTTCTCGCAACGCCTCTGGATTTTGTAGTCAATAGGCAAGTGCCATAAGTAACAGCAATCTGAATAAAATAACATTAGGTTTAATTCAATTCGTTTCAATAAAAATGATAATTTTTGGTATGAGTTTGTGTTTACCAAGTTTGCACCATTTTTGCAAACCATCAAAAAGCAGAAAAAATGGGACTTTCCGACTACTTTCCCAGCCGAATGTGAAGAAAATGGTTTTTAAAAACGATCATGTTCTGGAATGAATAATGTGATTATGACTGATTCATCCCAGAAGATGATCCTCGTATGAAAACAGCGTTTATATGGAGGTCAACTACTGCTCTCAATAGAAGATCACGCCTACCTCAGGAACATCGCCAAACTCCAACGGAAAAATAGCAAATAATTGTCTCATCAAGGTAAATATTTGCCATTGTCCTACTGGGGACACGTGATCTTCCTGACGTCAACGTCAGTTCTATTGCGCTCATCAGTTGTCCTCATGTGAACACTGCTTAAGAGATCTGGAGCGAATTGCAACTCTGATCAAGTACAAAGACATCACAAAGCATACATTTTTCATATTTCTGCGAATAAATGTGGTGTAAATTGCCTTCTAACTCTCAGCACAATCTTTGGAGTGTGCATGATAGATGTTTTCCAATCATCTTTTCCCAGTGTGCATCTTCTTAAGATTAAGTTGTCAGATCCCATACTTTTTGATCATGTGTTTAAAATGCTATTAAGCGGCTTAATAATTAGAAATTAAATATGTTAACAATATTTCGATGAAAAGTTACTTAGGTCAGTGACGATGAACTTATCAGCAAGCCAATATTAATATCTGTATTTATCTTTCATATCATTTTGAGAGTTATATAAATGTACTTTAAAATTATGATTAGAACATTTCTTCTATGCATTTTTTAAGCAATGCATGCTGACACAGGACAAAATATCCTTCCTATAAATTACTAAACATTTTACACATTTGTAATCCTGAAGTAATTTTCCTGAGTGTTACCGGTATGATAATTATCTCCTGAGATACGAATCTCTACTTCTACAATTCCTGAGATGTTAACAAAATTAAAAAAAAAAACAGAACTCGCAAATACAACCACGAGATACAGCTTACTTAAAGATTTTTACAACAGCTCTGTCATTGAATAACAGAAAATAACATGTAATAATATATCAGAGGATTGCAAATCGTAAATAGAAAAATAAACTAAATTATAGCTGGTAAATAAAATTAATTTTGACTGAAACAGATAAAAAAAGATTAAAATCGAATTGATCCTAAAGGATGGTATTTTCTTTTTAAGCAAAAAAGGGGAGTATAGCTTACATAAATACAGCAGTAAAATTAAATTCCTTTTACTGTAGTTTTACAACATTTA
Organism: Argiope argentata; assembly: GCA_026289955.1. Lineage (NCBI taxonomy): Eukaryota > Metazoa > Arthropoda > Arachnida > Araneae > Araneidae > Argiope > Argiope argentata. The sequence continues at coordinate 452,571 of JAOUZG010016644.1, read as the reverse complement.
AAATCATACTTCAATCAGACAGCACACATTCTATTTACCTTATAAAAACATACACTTCAAGACTAGATAATTCTGCTTAGCAAATTCTGTTTTCATACCTTTGACAGTAACATTCTTTATGAACGGTACTCTGCCCTTAGATCCCCTAGCCCATATATATTTTGAATGAAATTAATTGATTGTATTCATCATTAGAGCATTTTCTTTTCTTTAAATAATATTGCATTTTATTCTCTTTCAATAAAAAATTAAACTCGAAACAATCGATTGTGTTGATTCAGATTTGTCTTTTTATCAAAACTTCAATTTGCAGAAATCCACTTAATCGCCAAACTTTGGCTAAGGTAAAATGTATGTAACTTCAATATTAATTCGGAAACAACAAACAAAAAAACTCTCTAGTATTACTGTATGATTTTCATGAAAACTAAGCCTAGAGATTAGGCCTATGATTCGTATTGCAATATATACAATTACGAATCATTACAAAGCAAAGTTTATACATTTCTCATTTTTACATTGTTTATATACATGTCATCACAATCTGATTTCTATCATTACAAATAATAGAATTAATTCGGAAAATGCAAAAAAATTAATTAAAATGAAATCTGCTATACATATTTCGATGTATCATGTCAGAACATCATTTTTTGACCGGCCAAGCCCAATACGTTTGTGCAAGTTAAATTATATTTTTATTCATTTTAATTTTTTCATTGAATGAGTCACTTTAGTATTGCAAACGATTCAAAAAACTTTGTCTCGTATTTATTGTTTAAAAAATATAGATCACATTTCCTATTTATTTCATTTCATATAATCACGTTCTCAAAATGACATTTTTCTCGGTTTTATTTGCTGTAGTAATGAACTTACTTTTCTTTTAATCAGAGCTTTTGTACTCTTTATTAAAAGTTGATTTTTTGATGTGCTCGCGCAGATAATAGAATTTCAATTTTTCACCTTCAGACTTTCGTCTACCTCATTCCCAAAATAACATTTTCTGACATGATAATAAAGCAGGATTAATAAGAAACAGATAGCTTTTATAAATTGTGAAAGTAACTGTAGTTTATGCATGAAAAGTACGAAATTAAATACAATTTATAAGTAAGTTAAGGGCTAAAAATTTAGAATATTTATACATGGAGTTTATTATCCTTATAGCAAGAGAAAAAAAGTTTATTAAAACCTTTAAGCATTCATCAAAAATGCAATTGATAATACTGATCGTGGAACATTTTAAACTTATGTTATCAGTGTAGCAATTCAGTGCTTTTTCTTGTCTTGGTTCCATTCTGAGTCTTCTTCAAATTAAATACATTTAACACAAGTTTTAATGTTTGTTCAGATGGCGGAGAAAAACAAATTTTATTTGCCAAGTATTGAAATGCTTTCCAATGGGAAAGTCGATCGTTTAAATGTGTAACATCCTTCGAATTATATTGTCTCTCTCTGAGATCATCTTTTGGGACAAAATTCTTTCAATCCCAGCAACCAAAACGTTCAATTGATGAAAATTTGCAACTATTAAAAATTTGATAAAGACAGTTTCAATGGCGATAAACGCAGACTTCATATCTGTGCTAGTTTTCTTAGAGTTTTTATTTTCTCCTGTCTTTTATTATTACATCTATATGTTTCAATGTTTCAAAGCAATTCAGTGGTTTATGAGCCTGTACTATTCCACACTTTTAGCAGAGTTTTTCTACGTTGCACAAATTTGAAGCAACAACGCAGGAAGTCCCGATCTTGGAGTAACCATCTCCTTTGCATGCAGGTGCTTCAGTGAGCGATCACGATTATCAGCTATTATAATGAAGCTCTAGCGTGCGTGGATTCATCTGCAGTAACTTCTGTGAGCAGAAGCTCCACTTGTTAGTTCTTGATATGCTTGCTGTGCTTGATGAGAACAACTTTGCTTGTGAGTTGAGTTGAGTTGCTTTAGATGCCGTCGCCGAAATCGTCATAGAATGAGAGGCAACTGTTCTGGTTGTCGTCTGTCCAGCTCTGTAAAAGAAATGGAATTTTTCTATGAGAAAAATTATGCGATCACAAAAGTTTTTAATCTTTTAAATTACTAATATATTTGCTGAGTATAGTAATTATTGTAGAGATTGCTATTCTTTTCAATTAATAAAATATGATTATTAATTATAATATTTAATTAATAATGTATAAAATTTTATTATTTCATATAATATAATGTAAATCATTTAAATTATTTGATGAAAGCAGATAGCAGAGTCGTGACCGAAATCATGGGGAAGATAAGTTGAATTTTTAAGTTCATTTTATTCCATCACGGGAAGCAGGCATTATGTGCAAGCAAAAGCGATGTGCGCAACACAGAACGACACAACACGGAATGGCGAAAACGGTGATTAAATTTTTATTCCTCTGAAATTATACCTTCAGATTTTAAAAGGGATTTTTGACTCGTGTCAATCCCATGTACAGATCATGCAAGGGAATCGTAAGGATTTTTTAGAGGAATTTGTTAAGCTGGCTAATTTCTGTCCCTACACTTGGAGTGTGGAAGTAGCCGGCGTTTAGCTGATTCAGCAATTTTACAAAGTTTCTGTTGAATTAATTAACTAGAGTGAGTGGAATGGATCAGGAAATAAGAGAATATTTTAGAATGTAGTTACTATGGCCTAAATTAAGATAAAGTTTGAAAATTAATTAGGATTAAAATCATATAGACAGACAGACAGACAGACAGACAGATAGATAGATAGATTTTAATAACTAATAGACATTTAAATAGATTTAAATGTCATTTCGATCTATTGCCTATTAAAATATATGTTCGGTTAAAATGCCTATTAAATCTATAAAAATGCGTATGTATATTTTTTATTATAATTGGTAAAAATATTCGTTCTGACATGATTGTTTCTTATGAAATGGCTGAATAACTAATGAATATAATTATATCTTACTATTTCTGCATCCTTTAGTAAATAAAAAAACTGAGAAAAAGTTGAATTACTCAAAATAATATGTTTTTCTCAGTAATAAAGGGATAAATAAGTTTTTATTTCATATAATTAATATTAATAATAATAATAATTTCAGTTGATATTTGCAATATAATATATTAATATTTTTAAATAATATATTATGAGTATAGATCACTAACATTAAAATAGTTTTAAACATTTAAATAGATTCAAATTGTCATTTAGTTCTATCGGCTATTAAAATACCTATTAAATCTATAATAAATTACAGTGATTTTTATTGTTGATAAAGATCCTGATTCTGAAACGAAAGGTTTTTTAAAAATATAAAATGGCAAAATAAATAATGAATAAAATTATAGTCTTACTACTTCAATATTTATTAATAGATAAAAATAATTAAAAATTAAAATTATGTTACGTTATCTTAAGCAATAAATGGTTAAATAAGTTTTTATTTCATAAATTTTTAATGTAATTCCATACTTTAATCAAATTTATTAAAAGGGAATATTTTTAGAACTCGGAATATAGTATAAAACTTGGAGTTCAAATTAGTATATAATAGTAAAAAAAACTTGAAATACAAAAACATACAAGGCGCAATAATCAAATAATATGAAACTTAAAAATCTTTTATACTATTGCCTAGGAGGCAAAACTCATGGGACATTTTTTTAAAAGATAGTCGCTGGATATTTAAGCATTTGCAAAATCACAGCAACTCGAAGCTTTGGATTTGATCGACTAAAAAAAAATTCCCCAAATAAAGGGCTGAATCAATTAATTTAAAAATAAATTGACGAGAGACGGTGGAAATATTTCCCAATTCCAATCTTCCATACCCTCTTCTTGCTACGTGACCGTGGGAAAAATCACCCTTAGTTACCCCTAATTTCCTACCAATAACATCCACATCCCTCATTTAACTAAATTTCAATCTTTCATTGTCAACAAAAAGGAGATTATCATCCATCAGCATAGACGTTTAAAGTGCAAGATCACCATGAAAAAAAACACAACAACCTTAAAATGGATTCTTAACATAAAAAAAGACCGAGAAACTTCCCTTAAGAAAAAAAATCGCCCCCCTTCAAAGAAACCACAACAGCACTGGAGGCGCACGCATGTTTCATCTATTTAACGCATCTGACCGACATCGGGCCATGACAAGGATCACCTGGCACCACTAGCACGCGACTACCCCCTTACGTCATAACAACACGAGAGTCGACCCTGCGGGCAATAAAAATACAACAAAAATCAAACAGAGGTCGAGCACTTGAATCGAATCCCCCTGCCATCATTCTCTGTACCTTCAGACATGCATTCGAATTTGCCTTGGCAGCCCCCTTCCCCCATAAACGGTTCTATCTTGATTGTTTTAGATGTGTTTGGGTACCATCACGATTTAACGGTAGAGTACCATTCGATTTCCCCCCTCTCCCCTGTTTTGATTGGGGAGTCACGTTGGGCGTGGGAGATGGGCTCTCCCTCACTGATGGGGAGTTAATTTTACCCGAACAAGCGTGAGAAGGGCATTTTCGGTTCAGAAAAATTAAGTCGTGATGCTTTTGAAGGATGGTAAAGTTACTTTACTTGATGGGGAAAAAGGTGGTTTATGGGTAGATGTTTTATATAAAAACATTAGTGGTGAGACTTTGTAGTTAAAGATAATATCTTTATCCGAATTTAAGCGGTATAATCTTAACGTGCTTAATGTTATAAGCAAATTGCTTTAATAAATCATTAAGATATTATTTCTGAAAGAAAAGGGTCTGGGAAATGGTGTTTTTCAATTACTAAAAGACCTCTTATTATAGTAGAGTTTTTTCTGTAGCTTTTTCACTGAATAAGGCTGTTTTTATATTAACAATTGGCTCATGTTATGGGAAAATATTTTATCCCTTCAAATTATTTGACCTCGAAATATCTTTTTTTAATTTCCATAATGCAATCTTCTTAGTGTCTGAAAAAAAAAATTTTTTTTTTGAATTACGTCTGTCTATCTGCGAGTACGTTGATTCGAAAATAGACCGACGTATATTGTGTATATTTACTCAAAATTTGGCATGTTTTGAATTATAGATATATCTGCTAGCGGAGTGTCCTGCCTAATTTCAATATACAGAATGATTTAAAGCATTTGGAATGTTAATGATTTGTTAGCATTTGAAACTTTTATAACATAAGGAATAATGTTAAAAGGGAGGTAAAAATTGAAAAACATTTGTGAAATGACATGGAATTTTATTGAAATCCCCTCCAAAGTGCAAAAAACGACCTATAGATGGCTCTTTATTTGATAACAAAAACAATATTTAGAATAACAATTGATTTTATTTTCAAAGACTGTGATCTTTATTACAAATGTTCACTATATCGCCCACCGTTCACTAAATATACTTGTAGCGAGGTGTAATGAAAAATTTTCTGTGAGTTGTTGCCTTTTAGAATCCCTATTGAGGTATCCGATCGCGACAGACACAACTTCAGATAACCTTATAACCAATAATCACAAGGGTTATAATCTGTGAACCTAGGAGGCTAAGCATGAGGGAAATGGAGGTTCAGCCCACGAGCATCACTAAATTATGTAAACAAATGATCTTTTACACATGCAATAATATGAAATGCAGCGCCACCCTGTATAAAAGTCGTCAGCAGTTTTGTCAGTCCGCAGACTGAGCAGGTATTTAACAACCAGGCTAGGAATGATGTGCCTTGCCCCTGTACATTTATAGTTTGCAAAGCAGAACCATGCATTTATTGCAAAAAAAAATATCACGATAGATGTAGTCAATAGGTCTAGAAATCACGATAGATGTAGTCAATAGATGTAGAAATCACGATAGA
>JAOUZG010016644.1:359558-391399 GCA_026289955.1 Argiope argentata | reverse complement strand
TAGAATTGCGTATGATTTAAAGGGGAAAGTTTTGATGTTGAAAGTTGTAAAATGAAAGAAATGTTTAATAAAGAAGCCACGACATAAATGCGCGGGAATAACCCAACGGATTTCGAACGAATTTGAAGAATTGAGCTTTGAAAGGATTTCGAGAATTTGAAGAATTCCAAGATTTCTAATATTTCGTCTCTGGTGAAGAGTAAGCTATTTTTATTATTATAGAGGTTGTTGAAAGAAAGTATATAATTTATAATATTTGTTGAAGTTTATTTAGAAGAGTTGATTTAGAAATGGCGTTTTTAGGAAGATCAAAGAAGGTAGATTTGCAGTTGTTGGCGGAGGAATTAGGAGAAACTATTACGGAAGATATGAAAGTTGTTGATTTAAAAAAGATAATACTAGGAAGTACGGAGTATGAGGAGGAGTTTGTGAAAGAATTATTAGAAAGAATAGTTAATGAAAGAGAGGAAGGAATTAAGCGTCAAAATGAATTAGAAAGGAAGAGACAAGAAAATGAGTTTGAATTGGAAAAGAAGAGACAAGAAAATGAGTTTTTATTAGAAAAGTTGAAGTTAGAGGCATCGTTTGTGAATAGTGGTGTTGGAAGAGAAATGAGTTTTGAAAATGAAAGGATGCAGGAACAAGTTGGATTACAAAGGTTAATGCATAACTTTGATCCCAAAGAAGGTGATATAAGTTTTTATCTAATATTATTTGAAAGACAAGCAGAAAGAGTGCAGATTAAAAAGGAAAATTGGGTAACTAATCTAATTGGACTATTGCCGTTGGAAATGGCGAATTTAATTGCCCGGGAACCTGAAGAAAAGGCAAACGATTATGAGCACGTGAAGAGTATGTTATTGAAAAGATTTAAATTGAGCCCGGAAGCATTTAAAAGAAAATTTAAAAGTCATTGTAAATCGTCTGAAAATACTTGGCGAGATTATGGGTTTGAGTTGGCGAATTATTTCAACGAGTGGATAATGGGATTAAAAATTAATGATTTTGAAAGTCTGAAACAACTTGTTATTGTGGAGCAGATGAAGAAACAGGTATCGAGAGATATTCAACAACATTTTATTGATTATTGGAGTAAAATTATTACAGTTGATGCTCTTTCTGAGAAGTTAGATGAATATGAAAATGCAAGGCAATATAATAAAGCCTCTTTGTATCCATCGTATGGAAATTTCCGTCAAGAAAAACAAAGCTATTTTAATAAAAGAAATCATATCTTTGGTGAAGAATATAGACAAGAGTCGAGTAATCACAGGAGATTTGATAAGCGAAATTCTTTCAAAAACCCAGTTACGTGCTTCAACTGTGGGCGAGCAGGACATTTGGCCAGATTTTGTAGGGATAAGAAAGAAGGGAGAGGACGGACTGAGGTTAAAGTGGCGGAAGTCAAAGTTATTAAAGAAAAAGAGAGTGAAAGCAAAGTAGTTACTGCGAGATTCAACGGTGAGGTTGTAATGGAAAATCAGAAAGGGGTTGCTGTTCAGCCAAAGATGTCTGATCTTAAAATAGTAAAAATTTCATATGGAGGAACTGAGTACGAAGCTATTGTAGATTCAGGAGCTCAAATAAGTGTGTTTAGAAGCAGTGTGGTGGGTAAAGAAGTAGATTCTAAAGGATACATAATGCTGCAACCTGCGTTTGGTACGTGTTTAAAGGCTGAACTAAAAGAAGTGGAAATTGGATTAGTAACGAATTCGTATATTACACCTGTAATTAAGACGATAGTGGCAACTCTGGATGGACTAAATGCTGACATATTATTGGATACGGAAACGTATGAGGCATTGAAGGAACAAAAGAGAATGTACAATCCAACTGTCACAGTTGCTGTGAACTTAAGATCAGATGCTCAAAATGAAGCAGTAAATGTGAGTGTGAATAATGAAATGGAAGAAGGGGAGCCGATAATAGGGAAGTATGATGCTGAAGAGAATAACAGAAATAAAGCAGAGATCTTTAAGAATCAACAAAGGAGGTGCAATACTCTTCAAGAAGCATGGAGATTGGCTAAGCAAAACAAAGGAGGATATGTGTTGGAGGATAATATGCTATACCATGAAGAGATTATGTGTGGAAATAAGGTAAGACAGCTAGTGATTCCTGAAATTAGAAAGAACAAGATACTAGAAATTGCACATGAATCAGTATTTGGAGCACATTTAGGAGCTCGGAAAACAATTCAGAGGATCAAATTCTCATTCTATTGGCCGGGTATGAGCAAGGAGATTAGAGCATATTGTAGTTACTGTCATGGTTGTCAATGCAGAAAAGTAAATCGTTCAGTTGATAAGATTCCAATAACACCTGTATGTCGTCCCGAACTACCATTCCAAGTGGTAAATGTAGATCTAATAGGTCCTGTAGAACCAATATCATCACAGGGACATAAGTATATTCTGTGTTTGATGGATCAACATTCTAGATGGCCAGAAGCAGTCCCTCTAAAATCTTTGACGGCTAAGAATACGTGTGAAGCTCTGCTGGAAATTTTCAGTAGGACCGGAATTCCCGAAGTGATTGTAATGGACAATGCAACTAATTTTACATCAAGTTTAACGCAAGAGTTTTTAAAAATTTTAGGAGCTTGTCCACGCTTTTCAACACCGTACCATCCGGAAGGAAATGGTTTAATTGAGAGATGGAATCAAACTTTTAAGAATATGCTGCATCACACTATCAGAGAGGAAGGAAGAAGTTGGCATAGACAAATACCATTTTTACTATGGGCTTATAGAGAAGTTCCAAATGCAACGACAGGTGTTCCACCTTTTCTGCTGATGTATGGAAGAGAGCCAAAAGGTCCGCTGTCGATATTAAAATCAGCTTGGACTGGTGAGATATTATTACCTCTAAACCTGAAAGGATCAGTAGAGAATTATTTGAAGGAGTTAAGGGGAAAGTTAGAGGTAGCAACAAGAAAAGCAAAATTGACAAGTGAGGTACAACAAAGTAAGTACGCTGAATATTACAATATTAGAAAGAAACCTCGAGAATTTATACCTGGAGATCAAGTGCTTGTATTAATACCGGACTCAACCAATAAACTTTATGCTAGATGGATAGGTCCTGTTGAAGTTGTGAGGAGAGTAAAACCAAATTCCTACTATTTGAGGATGCCGGAAGGGAATTTAAGATTGCTCCATGTAAACAAGATGAGGGAATACAAAGCAAGAATTCAGACTGTTGGAGTGGTTTATGATATTGATGAGGAATTCGGTGAGATATACGAGACACCAAAACTTTCAATAACTGAGAGAAATAATGAAGCATTAGAAAGAGTGAATGTTGAATACCTAACCGAGACACAACAAAAGCAGTTGAAGGATTTACTATATCGATACAAAACGTTGTTTTCTGGAAGAATTAAACGAGCTAAAGTTGGGGAGCATGTGATAAAGTTAAAGGCTGGAGAGGAAACCATGAAACCCAAAACTTATAAGATACCGGAGAATTTGAAAAGAGAGGTGGATGCACAAATAGATGAATTATTAAAGTTAGGATTAATTGAACGTGTAGTAAGTGAAATAGCACACCCAGTAGTATGTGTTCATAAGAAAGATGGAACCATAAGATTATGCATAGATTTCAGAAGTTTAAATGCACTGACTGTACCTGATGCATATCCGATGCAGAATATGATGGAGTTGAATTTCTTAGTAGGGAAGAAAAAGTTTATAACGGTGCTAGATATGTTGAAGGGATATTGGGCTATACCAATGGAAGAAAGCAGCAAACATTTAACAGCTTTCCGAACTCACCGAGGTCAGTATCAATGGAATGTATTACCGTTTGGATTAAGGAACGCTGCTGCAACTTATCAAAGAGCCATGTCTAAAATGGTCCAACCTATATCTCACTTTGCTTGTGCTTATATTGATGATTTGGCAGTATTTTCTGATACGTGGGAGGAGCATATGAAACATTTGGAAGAAGTTTTCAAAAGATTGGAGTATTTTAATTTCTCAGTAAATTTGGACAAGTGTGATTTTGCAAGACAGAAAGTTAAATACTTGGGACATGTAGTTGGTTCAGGTAGGCACGCACCTGATGAAGAAAGAATAAAGGCGATTCAAAACTTAAAATCTCCCAAGACAAAGAAAGAACTGAGGAGTGCATTAGGATTATGCAATTTTTACAGGCAATATATTCCAAACTTTGCAAAAACTGCTTTACCATTAACAGAACTAACTAAGAAGAAAGTGCCGAATGAAATTCCATGGAGTAAAGAGGCTGAAAAAGCATTCAACGAGTTGAAGGCCGCATTGTGTGGAATTACAGAATTAAAAGTTCCTGATATAGAGAAACCATACTACTTGCACACGGATGCCTCGCAGACAGCAGTGGGGTGTTGTCTAGGCCAAATGGATGAAGGAAACAATGTACATCCAATAGCTTTTGGAAGCCAGAAACTGAGTCCAACACAACAGAAGTGGTGTACAATCGAGCGAGAAGCGTATGCTATTATTTGGGCTTTGAAGAGATTTGAAACTTTACTTTGCGGAGCTAAAATCTTCTTGCTAACCGATCATAATCCGCTAGTGTTTCTTACGAATGCTGTGCCCCAATGTCCAAGATTGCAGAGATGGGCGTTAGCCTTTCAACGCCATGACATCGAGGCAAGTCACATAAAAGGGTCAAAACTAAGCAATGCAGATGCGCTATCTCGACTGTAAATAGAAGAAGACGAATTAGAACTTTATAGAGAATTTAAGAATTTTTGGAACTTTAAAATTATTTATTAGTAGGGAACGTCTATTGATAAGTGTAAATGATGTGACCCTTATTATTTTTTTTTGCCATATTAAATCTTTGGATTTAATATGACTCTGGGGGAAAGGTGTCAGGGTCACTAAATTTTAAGTTTATGTTTATTTAAATTAATTCTTTAATTTGTTTTTATATATTTCCTGTATGGCAACCAAAAATATAAAAGTAGTTTCTTTGGTTGTTTTTTTGTGGATTGGCAACGGAAAGAAAAACGAGGAGAGGAGAAAAAAGATGGCGATGTGATTGTTTAGAATTGCGTATGATTTAAAGGGGAAAGTTTTGATGTTGAAAGTTGCAAAATGAAAGAAATGTTTAATAAAGAAGCCACGACAGTACTTGTATGGACTTTTTGGTACTTTACCGTTAGCCGGGCGCCAGCAAAAATTCGCCAACGAAATTTGGTTGCATTCTGCATTATTTCACGATTTTTTTCTTAAAAATCGCTGTAAGAAATTGGACAGAATTCTATATTATTTGGGAGGTTTTCACTGGCGCCAGGCTAACGGAAAAGTACCGATTTTTTTAAATAACTTCATTACCAACTGTAGAGTCCGTATTAATTTTACAACATTCTGTAATATGTTATACTCTGTCAGCACTCACAATATCTTTAAGAATTTGAAAAAAAAATAGCTTTCATAATTGTCAACAACTATATCTTTCAGATGTTGCCATTTTTTATGATGACCAAATTAGCTGATTTTGCTGGCACTACTACCGCTGGGAAAATTGTTAAATGTTGCAAAAAACGGTAAATTTTCGGTTTATCTATATTAATAAAAATGGATCTCGAAATGCGTTGCTAAGCGCAAAACTAGAGAACAGCTTGACCAAATCGGTTAATGTTTTTAAACATATTTTCGTTAAGACACGAGGCTGGTTCTTATGGAGAGAAAAAATGAAAAAAAACTGCGAGGAAAATAGTGAAAACGACACTTTTCTTACTTTCCCGTCAAAATTCTTCATTTCCTCCCTCCCCTAAAAACTGAATAAGATAGCAGGAAGTAATAAATTATGATTTGTTTAGAAAGAAATACGCGGTGTCAGTTGGTTTGCATTTATAGATAACGGGATGTTTGAAAAAGAAAGAAAATAGTCGCTGTTATTATTAGTCTGTATGGATATTTAATTTATACCTGCTCAAAATAAAGTCTGGGCAGGGAAGAAAAAAAAAGAATAACAAATTGAAAAAAGGGTTTGTAGAAAGAAAAGTAGTGAAAAAAAGGATAGAAAAAAAAGGTGTGTGTGCCACCATTATTTCCTTTGTGAGCGGCATTTTCCAAGCTGTTTTTAAACTTTCGCACCTCTTAAAAACCAATTGCCTTTATTTGTTTAGTGTGTTTGCATTTATGAAAATTAGAATCTCATTATTATATAAAAAAACGTAGAATTTTAGACATTTCCCTTCACCATTTAAGTAAAATATCGATTCCGGGACAATCATTGCTCGGATGGAAAGAGAAAGATGAGTAGTACAGTGAATAGAACGCCTGAAGAAAATAATACCATAAATGAATTATATGATTATCAAAATGTGTTTGGTTTAAAAATAGCTTAGTGAAAAACTTGTTATGAGACTCACCTACATAAAATATTATATGAAAATTTTAGCGAGCATTAATACTGGCGAACCGACTGGTCGCCAAAGGCGACTAGTTTTAAATATTTTTAGTAATATGGAAACAAAATAGCATGCGAATGTCATTCAAAATCAAAGTACTGTAAAACGATTTATTGATTAACTAAGCAGAAAGCGAATGTTTGTTGAAAGGAAAAACGGTAATTACATAGTAGACCGTCGACGCCAATGGTTTAGTAACCTATTGGCGACGGATTCAAATTTGGCGATAAACCATCGAAACCAACAAAATGGCGGGCGACAGTTAAGGTTGGACCAATTTATTAAATAATGGCAGTTTTTTGCCATTATTGGCGGTTTAGCTACTCATTGACGACGCCGTCAAATTTGGCGATAAAGATCGACGATTCTAATACGTAAGTACATGAAAAACTATTAGGTAGATTCGTATAGAGAAAGAATGCCAATTGCAATGATTCTCATGACAAAACTACGATAAATTTCTTTAGTAATTCATTGATCATGGTCTTCAGAACACAAAACCAACCTTCGTTCAAAAATTTTATATATAACTCTTTGGGTACTTTTCCGTTGATCGGGCGCCAGTGAAAAAGCACCAAAGAAATTAGATGGATTTATACATCATTTGAAGATTTTTCGCTTTAAAATCGCTGTAGAAATTTGGCGCAACTCTACATTATTTGGCAATTTTTTGATGGCGCCCGGCCAAAGGAAAAGCTCGACGCTTTGCTTGTGCTATTTTAGGAACAGGATAACTAGAGTTATTTATTTATTTTGATTTTAACTGACTTGGAATATGTTGTAGGAAATGTAATCTCGTTTAGCTCAAAGGGGGTGGAAATTGTATTAGGAGGGAAAAATTTTATTTCGTTATAACTCTCTTAATATTGAAGATCGAAAAATTAAAACCAATTAACCAAATTAGAGCCTAATTAAGACAATCAACTTTGTTGTTAAAGTTTTTCGATAACTGCAGTGTCTTAGAAGCTAGGTGCTAAAATTTGATTTTGAGGTCCTAATTTTGACTATTTCTAACTTCAACAATTTATGTAGCCAATAATAATAGTACCTTTGTCTCTCAGCTTGACGTTGGGAATTTTTTCCTATTTCATGTACCACTTTGCAAACATTTTTGTGACAAATCCTTTCAAAGAACTAAGAAGTCCTTCGTTGTTTTTATTTAAAATTTTACAGAGATTCCAGATTCTGTAATTAAATGCTACACTTCTCTGAAACAAAAAAAAACTTATTTTGATGCAAAAAAAGAAATATTTCAGTTATTATTTCTTTTTTTTAGTATTTTCAGTTTTTATTTTCAAAATTATCAGATTTGATTTGCGCAATATTTTCTGCACATATTAGTGAGTCAATGTTTACTAATAAATTTTCAATGTTCTAATTCCACTGCTTTTCATTTGAAAAAAAATATATCATTAAATTAAATTTTACTTATTATTCTTCATGGTATGTAGGTTAGCATTATCCATATTTGAATATGATATAAATTGATTAACGAAAATAAAAATTATGCTTTATGCTGAAAATAATTCTAACTTAAAATTAAATCTCTATACATGATTTTCATAATAATTCAAAACTCTACATTTTTTCACAAAATAAGAATTGGATGCAAACGCATTTTCACAGACATTATATATATATATATATATATATAATATATAAAATTCTCGTGTCACAGTTTTCGTTGCCATACTCCTCCGAAACGGCTCGACCGATTTTGATGAAATTTTTTGTGCTTATCCGGTATCTATGAGAATCGGCCAACATCTATTTTTCATCCCGAAATATCAATTAGTTCAGGAGAAATTAATTAAAAACCCTTAATTTCTGTGAAATTAAAACCTGTAAAGTTACTTTCCGAGTGAAACCCGATCTTCCGGAGAAACGATCGCTCATGAGTACCTTTTCGTCCAGTAAAACCGCGTTTTTAAAATTGCCATCGTTACGCGTCCGTTCAACTTATACTCAATATCGCTGTGGAATCGGAAGGACTTTTTATCGTAGACCACGGAGATATAATTTATTTTACGAAATGTCGACGCAAAAATTAAATATCGATTTTTTAAAAAAAGGTCCATTTTGGCGGGTCTATTTCTTGAACGGCCCTGTAAAATAGACGCTTAGCTGGAAAAATACAGAAAATATGTTTCCTGAAAGGCAATACGATATAGTATTCTGCAATATAATTAAAAAAATCGAATTTTTAAAACTGAATTTTTGACGAATTTTTTAACGAAGAGGCAAAATTTCGCTTTAATATTGAATTACGCCGAAACTTTTTAAGATAACTCAATCAAATTTTTTTTACATAAAATTCGATAAATTTTTCAAAATCGTGTGAAAGATTGAAAAAATCTGATTTAAAATTGCGCATTTAAAAATTATTTTGTCGTTTATTGGGTTTTCCTCTTCAACATTACAAATCTAATGCATTGATAAATAAAAATGAGACTAAATTTTTTTTGTATAATTTGGCATTGCTTTGGCATACCCTGATCAATTTTGAAAACAATCCTGCAAAAATTACGCGTCTTATGAATTCATTCCAGTTTTTCCACCTCGCATACTTCACCTGAAAGTTGGGACACCAGTAATGCAACTACGAAACCTTCCTCCACCTAAATTATGCTATGACACCAGACTACGAATGACTAGACTTAATAAGTATGTAATCGAAGCTACGATTATTACTGGATGTGCTCGAGGAGTGTTGGTTTTAATACCCCGCAGTCCACTAATTCCGTCGGGGTATCCTTTTGAATTTAGAAGAGTGCAGTTTCCCGTAAAAGTTTGCTTTGCAATAACCGTTAATAAGTCACAAGGACAGAAATTAAAAGTAGCAGGGATCAATTTAAGGGGAGAATGTTTTTCAAACGGCCAATTTTATGTAGCTTTCTCCCAAGTCAGTTCATCTAGCAGCTTAATAAATTTATCAACAGAAAAAAAAACTCCAAAAAATGTTGTATACAAAGAAGTTCTTGCTTAAACACAGGTATAACAATAAAATGTAGATGGCCTGCGTTTGAAAAGAAAATAACTACTTTAAAAGCATCCTTAAGGATCAGTAAGGACAAGGGCATACATATAAGGAATCCAGGGGAGCCGGGACCCTCCCAAAATCAGGAAAAAATTATAGACAATAAGTAATTATTATAGAGGAATTTCGTAACTAAGTGCACGTAGCACTGTTATCCCCCACTAATTCCATTACCCGAGCAATGCCGGGTACGGGAATGCTAGGAAATTATTTATATGGCAAAACAACGTTTGCCGGGTCAGCTAGTATATATATATATATATATAATATGCTTTTATGAATTCAGCAATTTAAATAATATTTAATATTTATTAAAATGTGGAAATAGGATTCATTTTGCCGTGTATGCGAAAATTCATTACCCCCCCCTCCTTTTTTTTTCTTTTATTAAAAATAAATTTGTATAGTTTTACGATAAAGAATTTTAAAATTTCCTTATAATAATTGCTAAAGCACCTTATGAAAATACTCTTATAAATCTAAAAAAAGTTGTTTCTTAATTACTTTGTTTTAATCTCCAATAAAAGTAACTCATTAAAATTTTAGTCTTTTAACCTAAAATAAAATTAAATAGTTTTTGAAAGACTTTATTTTAAACCCATTCTACCTGGGAAGTTTTTCTAAAGTTTTAAAATTCCCGGACCGAAACCCGACTACATCGGAGGACATTTGTATAAGTGGTCATTTTATAGGGATTATATAAATTCTCTAACCTGAATTTAGAAATTTGGAGAGCAGAATGAACAGCTGTCTGACGACGAGTTTGGCACCAGATCCATCTCTGGTACTTTCTCGTCAACAGACCTCGATTCAAACTTAGGAAATCGGTCTCAAAACACCTCTATTGTAGCTTTAAAATGGAACGTTTATTCTAACTAAAACCAAACCATATTAAATTAAGGTTTGAAACAGTCACAAAAGTTTTAATTATTTTCTACGTATTCTTTTTTTTACTAAACTATCATATCGTTACCAGCGGGTGACCATCGCGGACGTGCACCGAAGGAGAAAACGTTGGCGACGGTTGATGAAGAGCTTCGCACCAGCCGAGTTGATTTGGCGAGAGGAATATTCTGGCTGGCGCTGGGTCGTTCGCGGTGTTTTCTGAAGTTTCTCGGGCTCCTGGGCTCTCACTCGCTCTGCTATATGAGGGACGGGTGGCCGCAGGTGAGTAGTTCCTCTCGAAAGATTAGCAATTCGTTCTAGCGATCTGATTACTTTTCTCGCTTGTTATTAGTGAGCTGCGTTTACGTTTTCTGTTAACGTTGCGTTATTGAACTCGCTGTGACTTACTGTTTGCTGTGCTATACGATAGCTGTTTTGCAGTCTGTTTTTATCGTGTGCAAGGCTTGTATTTACGCTGTAAGTAACTGTTGAGTGCTGGATTGTGTTTATCTGAAGTTTACCTTTATCAGGTCATCCTGTAAATAGCTGTAAATAAATTTGTTTGTGCTGTCCTCAAATAAAGTCCATTCAATCCGAACCCGCTACGCAGAAAACGTAACAATATTTAAATATTTAAAAGCATGATAATGGAAGTTCTTTTTACAATATTCATTTATCAAAAAAAAAAAAAAAACCTGAAAAAGTACTTCAGAAAAATGTATTGACTTTAGAAAAGGAAAGTTATGGGCAAAAGTAAATTTTAGGTATATTTTTATCAAAACTTTTTTTAAATATAAAAAGATTTTAAATTTATAAAATAACGCTTAAAAGAAACACAAAATGTGAATACTCTAAAAATTCTTTCTAAAATAAATTTTTCTTAAATCTGATTTTTTTTATTTCGAATATCAAGATTTTTTAGGAAAGAAATCATGTCTTTCCATGCATTTTTAAACTCGTTATTTTGCTCAAAATTGTACAAGAAAAAAAATGATCTTACTACAAACAACTATAGAAATTTAAGAAGAGAAAACTTCAAACTAGCCCATTACATTGAACTTCTAGCACTTAGTTTTATCAATTTTGCAACTGAACCAATATTATCATGTTTCACTATTATTTTGTTTAGGAATGAGGTTTTTGGCGTCAACAAAAATCCGTAGGCGAAAAATAAAAATGTTATTATCTGAACGAGCATCACAAAAAAATCAACTATTAATAACGCGTTGCCATTGAATTAAAAAAATGAATTCAACAGCAAATAAAGCATAGAAAAATGTCATTTTGTGCACGTTATTATATGAAATGAAATAGGAAATGTGATACTTTTTTAAACAATAAATACGAGACAATGTTTTTTGGATCGTTTGCAATATTAAAGTGACTCATCCGATGAAACAAGGAAAATGAATAAAAATATAATTTTACTTGCCCGAGCACGTGATGCTTGGCCGTTCAAGAAATGATGTTCTGACATGATACATTGAAATATGCATAGCAGATTTCATTTTAAAATTTTATTAATCTTGTTCTTTATGATATCAATTCCTGTGACATTTTTTTTAAAAAAAAAGGCTAAAATCATTTGAAATTTAAACAATACTTTTGATTTATAAAATGAAATTCAAACAATTTTTGAAGATTTCTTAATTTTTATCACCCATTAATAGTTTTTCCATACTTTCCCTATTTTGAAACAAAAATAATCTGTATATTAGCATTTTAGGCCTCTTCTTTAAAAAATTTTTTAAACAGTTTTTAGAATTTTGTATTGTTTTTGACAACTAATATAGGTCTTGAATTATTTACTTTAATTTTTAAATTATCCCGGGATTAATCCGTAAATCATATACAAAAGCATAATATTGAAAAGAGGTGATAAGAAAAAAAGTTATCGAAAGAACTGAAAATTATTCGGATAAAAAATAGAGTAAACTGATACACAAATATAATCAGATTAAAATATGTTCAATATTTAGGCACAAATTCCTAAATATATTTTATTTTAAATATAAAAAAATTTCTAAGTATGTTTATTTAGAAATATCACGATTACTATCAAATGAATTCATAATCTTTATTCTCTTAACGATAATTCACAGTAGGCATATGTATTTATCTAAAATGTTTTGTAATTTCACTAAGGTGGATTGATAGCATGTGGTTGATATTTTTTCAGATTATCAGATCAAAATTTTGAATTTAAAATTATTTTATTGAAATTTTTTAGATAAATACCATTTAGAAAATTTAAAGCCATTTACAATTTCCATTTCAAAATCTGCTATTATGTTTAATCTCTTTGCTTTAAAATTTTTAAAGTCAATGGTATTAACCAATAGAACAATGTTCGTTATTTTTTAGTTTCCTCTTTAGCCTGATGTTTAGTTTTCTATACGATGTTTAGTTTTCTATACTATGCATGGTTGTTCTTCTGTGTTTGATCTGTGAGTTGTGTGAATGTACTCCCCTATAAAAAAGGGCTGTGCAAGCAAATGCGATGCGTGAGTAACTTAAATAAATGCCCTTTTTATGTTACCCTTTTTATGTAATAAATGCCCTTTTTATGTATTTTGGGAGTAAAACACTCTGTTATTATTTTTCAAAATTTTAAATCTTTTTCGGTATTTTCTCGCTTATAAAACTTTGTTTTATGTTATATTAAAGAAAATTTTAAATTTTAAAGGTTACAAACTGAGATTTGGCTGAATAGAAGACTATTGAGAAGAAACAAGATGTGCCAAGTATTCTGCCGCCAAATTTTTGATACTGCTAAAATTATTACGTTTTTGTAAGGCAGCAGTAAATAGTTCATTCTAAGTCAGAAAGTATTTGAGCTGCTATAAATTTTCAAAAGAAAGATTCTGCTTTACGATAGAGATTCATGAATACGTCGCCATTGAATTTACAAGTTCATTTCTTAAATTATTCATTCCTATTATTATAGTGGGATAGGTTTCATATAACTTTATTATGAGGTAAATGAAAATAATGGACGAGTTTCAGAAACTAGTTATTTTCTAAATTCCACATTTCGCTAGACAAAACAAAACACGATCATGAAAATACGACATTCGCTTAGAATAGAATCTAATAATAACCCCCAAGAATTATCATAGCATATATACCTTGATATTAATAAGTTAACGCCATCTGTTGTATCAAAAGAGAAGGTAACAGAGGTATGCAACCGTTATATGATCTGTTTTTGCATTGAATTCGATATAACCAGTTTAAAAATTTTTAATTTATTTAGTGATGAGTACAAATATTTAAATACAATAAAACTTCATACGCAAATTGAAAATTTTTAGACTAAGTTTCAACAAAATTATGAAAATCATGGCTTTAACCAATATAAGGAAATAAAACAAATGTTGAATCATCTAATAATAACAAAAAAAATCATAAATTTTAATTATAAATAGTTATTAATCATACACAAGGCAAGATGCATCACATAACACTATGAGAGAAATTTAGGTAGTGAATTTGAATAAAACAAAAATGTTTTTCTTTTCTTTAATTTTCTCAATGAAAAACAGCATGAATTTTAGTTCACAATTTTGGAGCTGAAATTCCTTTTAAGTAATTTAAAAAAACTGTAGAGGGAATTTGATTTAGAATGCTTTTAGAAGAGAAAGTAGAACTTTTAGAAGTAGTGAATTTGAATAAAACAAGTGTTTTTCTTTTCTTTAATTTTCTATATAGAAACAATATGAATTTTAATTAATTTACAATTTTAGAGCTAAAATTCCTTTTAAGTAATTACGAAAAAAAATGCTGTGGGAATTTCATTTAGAATGGTTTAAGAAGAAGAAGGAGAACATTTAAAAATTTCCTTAAAGTGCAAAAGAGTTAAAAATGCTACCATCCTGGCACGGGATTAGCGCGTCTTCCCTGTGATCTGGACGTCCCGGGTTCGAGTCCCGTTTCGGGCATGGTTGTTCTTATGTGTTCTATCTGTGAGGTGTGTGAATGTGTCCCCCTCTAAAAAGGGGCTGTGCAAGCAAATGTGATGCGTGAGTAACTAAAATCGTACTCTTGGCTCTAGTTGGCGCTACAACAAAACAAGAGACCCTGATTAGGCTTAAGGACACACAATCAACAGGCCTGTGTAGAAAATAACATCGATCTAAACGACACACAAAGGCGGAGAATACACAGACGATAAATATGTACTGCCGAAACGAACAGAGGACAACGCAGAGAACAGGACTCAGCACACAGTAGCTCAGTTTAGCACACGCTAGAGCTCCACGTCACGCTGGTTTTCCGGTGGACTATTCCTCAGTTGCTTTGCTATCAACTCTATGACTCGTTACTTGCCTTCTTAGGGTTTCTATTGGACGGATCGTGAAAATTCTCGAAGTTTCTAGTAATTTCTATTTTGGCTCCAAAGTTGCCAAATCGCTAAATTTGTCGCCAAGCTCAGAAATTACCCGCTCAGTACGCAACAGGACTGATCGCAAATCAGTCTTTTTTTACTAAGACACAATCCACGGAAGCAAAATTACAGGTTTGTAACAATATATTAATCAAATCCATAGGAAATTCAATTTAATATATATTACAGGATTCGTATGCTGACAACACATTATTACATAGTTAAATACATTAATGCAAGTAGTAATTAAACACCTATTTCAACTTTATATACTAACAATACATGTTATAATTATGATCAAATCGATGAATACCAATACAAAAATTGATAACTATTTACATAAAATTTGCCTGAAGGATGTTATCATTCAAGTAAAAATCCGGTAATTTTTAACCGTAATAATTAGTGCTTGTCTGGCTGTAATTTATTTGACTTACGACTAGATCCATAATGCCAAGGTCATCAAATTCTTCGGAAAATATTCAGCATGCTTGTATTTGGGGCGAGTAAGATCCTTCGATTTCTTGGATATCAAATATGATTCGAAATATAGAAATGAATTAACCCTCTGCCTTCGAAATTTTTTAAAACACTATTTTGATTCGGTATTGCAGATAAGTTCAAATATTTTTCACATAAAGGGAACTGATACTATATGTTATGCTATAATTTAGAATAAATCTGTAATCATAAAAATAAACTATCTAAACTGCGAAATACGCGGGATGCAATAGAAAATGGATTGATTGCGAATCCTCAGATATTACAGGATGAGCAGTTGAAGGGTTAAATTGATATCTGATAGCAAAATGCAACACACAGTGCACTAGGATTACAATTTAAATTCGAATAGGCCCTATTTCCCGATCCAAACTAATTGAATGTGAGTAATTGTAATTAGGTAATAATTAACTACAAGTTTAGATGCTCGGTTACAGTTGCTTTACTTGTTTTTACAAACATTTCTTTTATTCGAAGACTTACTTTTGCGTTATATATCCTTTAAATGTACGTTCATACTTCTAAAACATTTTTGTTTTAGAGATATTTTATTAATCTAGAAGTCTTATCTAGTTTTTGAAGACTTCTATGTAAATAATGATGGATTTTCTTCACATAAATATATTAATGGATTTTTATGCACTGGTAAACAAAATTAAGATATGGAAGGCATTTTCCCAAATATCTTGAAAAATATTGGATAAAAATAAATAAAATTTGGTATGGATAAAAATTATAATATGACAATAACGTGTGCAAAGCAAAAATTAATGGACCATTCATTGGCAAGAGTTATTGCAACAGTCCAATGTGGACTGAACTTCATGATGAAAGATGGCAATGAAAGTGAAGCTTGTATGGTGTGTGGTCGCCTCTGACAGATAAACAGCATGCACAACGAGTATGCAATAAGAAAGTTAAAGAGTACTTGTGGAAGACCCTCCCACTTTTACACCAGGGCAGTTTTTAACTTCAGAATTATTGGAGGTTGACGTATCGCAATAACCCTAACAAGAGCATCGCAAGTATGTTCAATGGGGTTAAGGTCAGGAGATTTGGCAAGCCAATTCATTACATGAATTTCTTCGCTTTCCAGATACTCTTCAATCAAGGACATCCCTATATGGTCTGGCATTATCGTCCATAAAAATGAATTCAGGGCCAACAGCACATCTGAAAAGATTCACATAGGGCTGTAGGATGTGCTGCATGTACTTCTGAGCATTCACGGAATCAGTGTCAAACACACGGTGTGGTGTTGGCGTGTCTTTCATGATCCTTTCCCAAACCATCAGTCCTCTACCAGCATAATGGTCCCTTTCCCTGATATCACTAGGATGGTATCGGGTCCTAGGCTCCCTCCATATGAATATTCGTCGAGAATCAGGTTGTAGACTGAATCTGGACTCATCTGTGAAGAGAACATTAACCCATTGGAAGAGTATTGGGCTGTCTGCACCATTGCACACGCTCTCTTTTGGAGGGAGGAGTGAGTGGGAAACAAATGGCGGGCTCCCTTGCATGCAACCATCGGTCACCAAGCCTCCTAGCAACTATCTTCCTTGAAACTAATGTTCCTGTGGCAGCAGCGAGGTCCCTAGGCAAAGGTGTTGCTGTAGACGTCCTCTTGAGCTTAGGTGTAAGTAGCAAAAACTAGTCTTCGTTGGGCGTTGTTGCTCTCGGACGACCTTTTCCTGGTCTTCTGGACACTGTCCCACTGTTTTTAAATTGACTCCAAAATTCGAGTTGCATCCAATTTCCTAGAAACCTGAGCTTCGAACTGCCCTGCCTCAAGTCTACTCACAATTCTCCACCTCATGCCTTCGTCTAAACGATGATGTTCACTCAGCTCACCAAAAAAATCAACACAAAACAGCAAGATTATTCAAGAAACACTATAAAAATCGCTACTGTGTTGTAAAGTAGAATGAGTTGAGCAGCTGGATGCAGACTTTTATACCTCCTGCTGGCTTAGCAACGCCCACAAAAATACGTAAACTCATCTCAGCGTCGCCAGCTTCATAGTGCCATTTTATGGCAGCCAACTTTCCAGGTTTTATGTGGTATTTTCCAAGAAATGTATGACAACGCCTTCGATCTCATAATTTTGTCCACCAGTGTATTTTGTATAAACGATATCTTTTGGCTGTATTTGAAAGCTTAGAAAATGTAACATTTTGATGAAAAGTGAAAATGTTATTGAGTGGTTTCTCTTTTTTTAACTCGTATTGCATGAGTGGTGTATCACATGAAGAGATATTAGAGAACAGTATTGCAATTATTTTTAAACAATTTTGCTTTAAAAATAATTAAAAGCCCACCAAATTTTCTGCACAGTAAATTTTTAGGAAATGAATTCGGTGGGTATCCATGTTAAGAATAATTTCTGAACCAGATTCACTCATCTCTAAATTTATCAAAGCTTATTTTTCAATCGATTTTAATTAACTTTATTAACCCTATTCTAAGAAATTTGTTATATACATAAATTTCTCATTAAATATTTTCTTCAACTCACTTAAGTAATGATTTTTAAGAATTTGCCGTCATAATTCTTCCTTACGTTATGAAATATATTTAAACATAAATACCTTCAAAAACTATGTTTAAAGAAATGCAATACAGTTACTCAAATATTTCGAAAATATTTAATGACTTCACTAAAGAGAAATAATCATAATAAAATGAAACAAATTGAAAGGTATTTATAATAACTGAAAACCGAGGGTACTTGCGTACTAGACCGTCGATTTTTATCGCCAAATTTGAAGGCGTCGCCAATGAGTTGCTAAACCGACAATAATGGCAAAAAACCGTCATTATTTAAAAAATTGTTAAATTTTACAAGTCGTCTGCCATTTTGTTGGTTTCATTGACGTCGACGGTTTTCACCAAATTTGAATCCGTCGACAACGAGTTACTAAACTATTGACGTCGACGGTCTAATACGGAAGTACCAAACCGAGGCGTTAAAAAGGTAGAAAATGTATCTTATTAAACGAAAATTGAAATATCAAATCCAAAACAATTTAGTAATATCAGCAGACAAAATTATTACTTTTTAAATACATTATTTAGTACCACTTTTCAACGCTGTAACTAATAATGCTAAAAAAAATTAATTTTTTTAAATGTAAATGCCTTTATTAATTATAAACTTTTTATTTCATCAATTAATAACTCTTAAAGGTTTGCCTTTATTTTAATTACTTATTCATAATTAAAAATCAAATTATATGGAGATGGATCAATTTTAAGACTAAATTGCCATTATAACAAGTGATGGCAAATGACTTGTTGTATATCTGTCTCGGATTATAAAGCTCTTATCTTGGAATTCTCAATCTATAGATTAAATAATAATAAAAAAATTGTGCATGAATATTTGACCATAGAATGTTTATCACGTTAATAAAAAAAATTAATAATTTTATTGAAACATAGCGACAGACAAAAATGACAGACACTTTAGTGTAATTTACTTTAGTTCTTATAAAGAAAAAGAATTGAAATCCTGAATCTATTTGCGATTATGATATGATATCGTAGTTCGTGCCTGTATGCTTTTCACCCTGAAGCTGACGATTCTAATTTTATTACACCAGATCAAATTAAACAGCACTCTCAAAATTGCTTAGAATCCATAATTAAAACCCGTCACTAACTCTTTGCCCTCATCCGTTTTGAATGATGTTTCCATTCATCTGTGAAAACGCGTCTAATTTAGCAGATAGGAAGCAACCGACCATCACTCTTGGATTCGAGATAGCATCTATCAACAAAATTCTATCTAGATGGCATATCGATTTTGAGGAAAGAAACAAGATGTGCAATTGATCAATTTTTGTCTCATTAGCCCGACGGTCTCGAAAAGTTTTTTGGAATGTGATCGGTTATCGAGGTGATGAATGAAGGCAGTTTCTTTTATTACATTCTTCTTGATCCTTCACCTGGACGTTACTCTCGATATCATATTTTCTTCTTTATTCCCCTTCCGACTGGTCCCGAGAGTATTTTCATTCAGGTTTTAGCTCGGGATTCCGCCAGGATTTATTTATTATTCTTTTTTTAGTTTTGACTAGCTCTAGATTATGAATCGAGTCAAGAATTTTAATGCAGCCTCCGATCACTCTGGGCTCCCTTTTGAATGCTTTATCTTCGTCAATGTCATGTTTTGTGGCTAAGTTTGGCTATAATGTGTAGTTTTTTTTTCGGTCGAAGCTTCTGCAATAATACATTTGGTACTTGACATCTGCATATCTTGATAAACATTGTATCTATTTTTAACGCCATGTGCTTTTGATTTTTTGAAAAATGGGCACTCAAAGGAATTTGTTTACAGAAATAGAGTTAAAGAAGGTTTTATTGTATGACTTTTAAACAAATCGACATTTATTTATTTTTTTGCTGATTCTATGAAACTTGGTGCACGTGTCTCTTCATGATAAAAGAAAGGTCACTGCCAATTGTTAAACCCAGTATTATTTATTGCAACAATTCATAATTTAATCCTTTACAGCATAGGGCCCATATATGGTTTTTACAATTTTGATTCAATTTTATTTACAAATTAAGTGTTATAAAATAATTAAAACTATTTTAATCCCTCAAATATATATTTAGCAATAATAAAATTAAAAAAAAATGTCCATGATTTTATGACATTTCGAAATAACCTCACTTTTGTGCAAGTGGGTGAAAAAGCAGAATTGAAATGCGAGTGATTCCTTTTCAAAAAACGATAACAGAGTAAAAAGTAAGTACTTTTTGACAAAAAAAAATATTTTCACGGAGTCGATATATTTACCTTTCTCGACGGATAATAATTTTTCCGGTTTTCAACTGTTTTCTATACTATATGCACGCCCATATATGGTTCCTTAAAAAACCAAAGTATAAAACTTTTTCAATATTTTTTAATATGTCTTATTGATAATTAAATATAGCTATTTCAAGCGTGAAACATTTTTTTCAAAAGCTTTATGAATTCATTCAGTAAAGGTTTGTTTCAAGATTTTGTTGTTTCCCTCAATTTTGTTTGAAATCATAATCTCACAAAAATGACTTCTTCACCATCTTAATAATGAAAAAATTACCTCTTAAATATCACTTTTTTACTTACAATAGATTTTTTCTTCTTTTTTAAACAAATTATTTAAATTTTATCATTTTTTGGGTGATTTTAAACAAAACAATAAGGAAATCAAAAGTTAATTTCATCTGATTCATATTATGAGGTAACATTTTATATTTTACCGTGTCATACCAGACAATAGATTTCCATATTTTATATTTTTGTATTTTTTTTCTTTTAATGTCTTATTTTGTAAACATTTCTAATAACGCTTTCGTGGGGTTTTTTTCTAAAATTTTTCAATCGTTTCAAGATTTTATTTAACACGTTTTACATAGTAAAATATTTTCCCACAAACGCATGTTTTTTGTTGTGTGTTAAAGGACACTTGCTTTGGTTTGTAATTATATATTTTTTAATTTCATTATAATTTTATGATTTGGATTATTTTAGACAGTTTGATTAAGAAAAATAAAAATAAACTTTCTTTCTTCACAAAATTTGTTTTTTGGCTCTATCAGTTAACTTTCTTTCAATGAGATTTTGGTTAAATTTAAAAATATAGTGGAACCCTTAAATTCAACCAAATTCACATTTTTTAGGTCACCAATTTTGGTTTTTGATTTTAGATGATTAAAATCTCAAAGCTATTTCGATTCTTTACTTTATTTCAAAAGTAAATAATGGAAACAAAAAGTAAAGAATCGTACAAAAGAATATAATTCACTTTTATACGAATTTTATCTCATATTAGATTAATATTTCCTTTTATTTAACAATAGCACAGTTGTTTCTGCATTTTATACTAATATAAAACTCTCAAAAATATTCTGTGTTTGTAAATTGGTTGCCTAAACCTGTTAGCAATTAATAAAAAATTATACATATTTTAATATATCAAATCAATTAGTATATCAAAAATCAATTTTTAAAAATTGTAACTATTCTACTTTTTAATTAGTAGTTAATTGTTATGAATGCTGAGGATCAATTTTTAAAATTCATTGTCAGGTAGTTTCAGCAAAATAAAATCAATCTTTAATTTAATTATTTACTAAATATTTTGTTGATTCTGAAAATGTTAAAATAGTGCAATGGGATATTTTTGCAATTATGAGGATCAAGCTCTATCCACAAAATCATTAAACATATTAAATAAAATTATACAATAAAAAATCGAAGTATACTAAGCTGTAGAAAAGATTTTTAATTAAGCTCTTTAAAATAACTTTTAGAATACATAAAGTTTTTAAAATTTCGTCAAAAAATGTTTTAATTATATGCAATTTTTTTAATGTCAATAAAAAATATTTAAAAGATCCACTGCATATTCTTTTTATAAGAAACAAGTTGGAATTTTTAACGTATGATAACTTACATAAAATAGTAGTCTTGAGAATTCACTGACCTGTACAAATCAAATAATTAATTAAAAAATGATTTAAAAAATCAACTTTTTAAAATCTCTGTTAATAAAATTTCAAGTTCCCTTTTCTTGTGATCTGCTATGCACTCTTTTTTTTATAATGATTCCTGCGTATGTATCGAATAATATGCATTTATTAGGTGATAAGAATTTATGAGCCCGAGTTCATCCCTAGATAA
This sequence comes from Argiope argentata, assembly GCA_026289955.1. Lineage (NCBI taxonomy): Eukaryota > Metazoa > Arthropoda > Arachnida > Araneae > Araneidae > Argiope > Argiope argentata. The sequence goes on along the minus strand of JAOUZG010016644.1, from coordinate 369,504 downwards.
ATTATCGATTCGTCAACCGAAGAAAACACTCAAAAAATTAGCATCCGTAGTTTTTTTTTTTTTTTTGAATTAAAAAAAATTATATTCGTTTTATGAAAATTATTATTTATTTTAATATGCAAACCATCAGCGAAAAATGCATTGAAAAGTTTGAATTGATTGAATTTCAATATTTATCTTCAGTTTAATAATATTTTTTCAATTTGACCATTGGCAGGCGACAAAAGAAACACGATTTCATTTTCAAGAAGTTGGCGTTTCTTCATTCCTTTTGGAAATATTTGGAGGATCTAATGTCTAACATTGTCCTTTATTTTTTAAATTCTCATTGGCTATTGTAACTAATTTTTAGTTAATCATTCATTTTTTCATACATTTTGTTTAAAATATCTACGCTTATTTCATTGAATAAGTACAACAGTAAGAAAACAAGATTTGGCGAAACTTATTTTAAGAAAACGAAATTTAGCGACAAACGTAATTATCTGGCTCAAAATTCAATTGTCTGTATGTTAACAGTGTAGACGGAAGTTCGTAGCTTGGCTAGTAGCCGTTGAGAAATTCATACTGCAACTGCTTGGTCATCAAGTTTGCGCCAGTTTTCCTTGCAAATAAATATCGTAATTAAAAGTCAGCTGACTTTATTTTTTCTTAAATAATTTAAAACGCAGAGAATGATTAGAATCAGTACCCCTAAAACACTTAATAATCAGAGATCTTGTTCTTTTGAAAATTTGTCGTTCAATGCAAGTTCTAGACATTTATAACCCTCAAGATAACTGGAGTACTAAGTTTATTGATCCTTTGACACTTCAGGCAAACAATTATAATTAGATTCAAATATTTTACGCTTTTGATATTAAATAATAACTTCGTTTATAATTTTAATATGTCAGACATGATCTTCTTTAATCAAAATGGGCAAGCAGAAAATTCAACAGACACTGAAATCTTCGTATTGAAGAAGTTCTGAATTTTCTGATCAAAATCTGATTCGTCATGTCCTGAATTGTCTTGTCCAAAAACCGTCTTCAGTTATGTAAATGATAATAAAAAATTATAGGAGTAGTTTATTTACTATTTTGATATGATCTTAATATGTCTGTTATCTAAGAACTCCAGGTGCAAAACGATACAGAAGATGTCGTAGAGATGCCTTCCTAATATGTTTGAGCAACTAATAACCTCAAAAATATCACGTTGGTAATGACAGGTTATATTTTAAAACAGATAGATAAAAAAGGGCATTTTTAATATACTATACCATCAAAAGTATCTAAAATATTATGAACAATAACTTATTATCATATTAATAAAATATAAATATGCTGGAACTTTAAGTACAATTATTATATTATGCAAATGCCATTTTAAATCTAACATCGTCATAATTTAGAGAATTTTTTCATATACAACAAAGGAATAGACTTTGCTAATACGCTGCAGTTTTTAATAGAAGACCCAAATAAAGTTACTTTTTCGAACAGTATTTATGATAAACTTTTCAGAAACTTTGTGCTTTCCTTCTTTAAAAAAAATTCAAGCCACTAAATTTTTGGTACAACATTATCTTAGCTAGGCCTATACCATAAACATAACATTGTTGTTGTTCAAGCAGCAATAATCAGTACTTACGTATTATACCGTCATCTTTATCGCCAAATTTGAAGACAGCGCCAATGAGTTGCTAAACCACCAATTATGGCAAAAATCCGCCATTATTTAAAAAATTGTTCAAACCTTAACTGTTGTCCGCCATCTGTTTGGTTTCGTTGGAATCGATGGTTTATCACGAAATTTGAATCCATCGCCAATGAGTTACTAAACCGTTGGCGTTGACGGTCTAATATGTAAGTACCCAATTATCTCAAGTAGTCTAATAAACTCTCAATTTTTGCTACAATATTACTCTGCTTTTACCATTTTCAGTGTGTCAGAGTAATGATGACAAGAACAGTTGGAAAATATAAATTGGCAGAGACAGCACTCATAGATAAAAATGATCAAGAAAAGAAGCATGTAATCATTTCATAAATTACTTTATTAATATTATAAAACATTTCGTTCTTGTTGTTAGTACTAACTATAAAATGATTGACAGTACTAAAGTATGTAATCTAAAATTCCTGTGGAAATCTCTTAATCTTTATACCCTTTATCTATCTTTGATGAAGAGTATAAAAAAGATTTCAACTTCGATTTTCTTTATTTGAAGCATTTCTAGTTGGGTGCAGCTGTTTATTGCTTGATTTTTTTGTTCAAATTGCCTGACAGGACATAAATGATGGAAAACATTACATTTCATTAAAAAAATAAACCTGATGATTTTAATGCATTGTGAACATAACACTTTAATGTGTTGTTATCTACAAAATGTATCACACACACACATGAAAACGTTAAAGATGTCTGCTTAAATAGCGGATAATGTTGATTCTTTAATTTAAAAAATGTGCTGAACTTTTATTTTAATTAATTTCCTTATCTTTATTTTAAAAAATAGAAATTCATAAATAGTTTATACGTTTATAAGCTTTTCACCGGTGTAACGCCACTTTCGGCACACACCTACTCATCATCAGAATACGTTTATGAAATCAAGAACAGAGTTTTTATGAATTTTTCTGAACAATAATCTGAATTAGAAAGGTTCGTGAAAATTATTTAATTTCTTTTTTATTCATCAAAAACCGTTTTGCCATATGCAGAAAAGATAATGTTGATATTTCTTTTGAAAGAATTTGTTCCCATATTAAAATAGAGAGTCCTTTCTCCAATGTTTTCATAGATTTTTCATTATTTGAAAATTATTATGTCAAAAAATTTGTTCTCAGAATTTTTAACAATATTTTAATATTTTTTTGGGGGGGTATTATTAATATTTTAACATTTTCCGTCATTTATGTTCTGGCAAGCAATTTAAACAAAAAAAATTCAAGTAAAAAACAGCTGCGACCAACTAGAAATGCTTCAAATAAAGGAAATCGAAGAAGTTAAAATCATTTTATACTCTTCTTCAAAGATAGATAAAGGATATAAAGATGAATGTTGTTAAATTCTGCTATTATTTATTAAACACATTCAATAAAAAAAATTTTAAAAAAAGCAAAGCCTTTAAAAATATTTCGAATTATGTCTTAATAAATTGTTTAGTTAAAATTTGACATGAAATTAATTATATCCTGAGCCAAACTGTTTATATGGGCTAATTATAAATAAACATTTATAAATGAAAATGAAAATTGAAGAGCTGGTAATTGTGCTGAATCTTTTGCTTGAGAACTAAAGAACCCTTTCCATTCAGATGATGTTTCTCACTTACCATTCAAGAATGTACATCGTTTTGATGTTTTATTTATTTATTTATTTTTCAAGTTGGATTGTTAAAAACGTCTATAGAAGGGTAAAAATATATAGATTAACTTTTCAAAAAAAAAAAACATTTGACTTAAGACGATGACGCATATTTATTTTTCAGAGCAATAAACAAGTCTTTGTATAATACGAATATTTATGTATCGGATTACTTTTCCAAATATAAAGGGTTAAACATGCAATTATTTTTAACTTGAGCAAAGCTGGTTGTATAAGTTAATTATAAATAAAAAAAGGAAAATTACAATAAATAAATTAAACTAGTAATTGTATTGAATATTTTGCTTGAGAATTAAAAAAATTAAATATTTTAGCGGGCAATATTTGCATACTAATAAACTTGAAAAGAAAGAAATGTGAATGTCAGTATGTAAGATAAAATATAAAATTACGAATAGCCTTAAAGTTCAGAGTTCAAAATTCATTTTCCAATACGGAAGAAAACTAATAAATAAATAAAACTTGTAATAAATAATGAACATAAATAAAATAAACTAGTAACTGTATTGAATATTTTGTTTGTTAACTAAAGAATAGATGATAGTTTTTGCATAGTAATAAACATGAAAATAAAGAATTTCAACATTTAGGATAAAACACGAATAGCGTTGAAAAGTTCAGAATTCATTTTCCAATACTGACGAAATTAATAAAGAAATAAATCTGTTAATAAATATGAACATAAATCAAATAAACTAGTAACTGTATTGAATCTTTTATTTGTGAACTAAAGAATAGAGGACAATTCTCGCATAGTAATAAACATGAAAATAAAGAATTTCAATATTTAGGATAAAATGCAAAATTACGAATAACCTTGAATAGTTCAGAACTCATTTTCCAATACTGAAAAAAACTAATAAATAAATTAAAACTAGTAATAAATGCTGGAAATAAATAAAATAAGCTGGTAACTGTTTTGAATCCTTTGCTTGTAAACTAAAGAATGAATTAAACAATTACAGAGGGCATAGACAGAAGAATTAATTAAACGATTACAGAAGAATGAATTAAACGATTACAGAGGGAATATTTACATAGTAATAAACGTGAAAAGAATGAATTTCAGTTTGTAGGATGAAACATAAAATTACGAATAGCCTTGAAAAGTTGAGAATTCATTTCCCGAAACTGACGAAGACTAATATATAAATAAAAACTGGTAATAAATAGTAAAAATAAATAAAATAAGCAGCTAACTGTATGGAATATCTTGCTTGCGAACTAAAGAATGAATTAAAAGATTACAGAGGGCAATATTTACATAGTAATAAACATAAAAAAGAAAGAATTTCAGTTTGTAGGATGAAACATAAAATTACGAATAGCCTTGAAAAGTTGAGAATTCATTTCCCGAAACTGACGAAGACTAATAAATAAATAAAAACCCGTAATAAATAGTGGAAAAATAAAATAAACTGATAACTGCATTGAATTTTTTGCTCGCGAAGTAAAGAATGAATTAAAAGGCCACAGAGAATATATTTGTATGCTAATAAGTATGAAAAAAAGTAGCGAATTTCAATACGTAGGATAAAATATAAAATTACGAATAGCCTTGAAAACTTGAAAATTCTCTTTTTCTTTTTCCGCAAATTTAGCTTATCAACCACTTATGTCCCTGTCCTATATCGAATGTATGATATTTTTCAAGATTTAAATATTAAAATTTTTTGAATCAATTTTTCTCTCTTTTCAACTGACACTGAATTAATATAGATAAGCATTTTTATATCATTTTTTGTTCGCGCGTTTCAATTTCGTGTCCACGATGCAAGAGATAGAGGTTAGATGTGATCTCCATTTCGCACCTTAAGTGCAGCCCCTTGATTTTGTGCAGGAAGTGTGCTGAGGTTATAAATTCCTGATTCGTGACACTCGGCTGAACATCTGCATGGGTAAAGGGTACACCGCTCCGAGGTGAACGTCTTCTGCTCTTTGCACCTGGTGCCTTTTGCTCTTCCTGACTAGCTGGCTGCAAAAAACAAAAGGAGGTTCGCTATGGACCCTAGAGGGGACCCTTCTCCCCCCTGCTAGTAAAAAAGTGAGACGCGGCGAGGGGAGGGGGACTAATTTGAAGAGCAGAAGTGAAGAAAAAATGAAAGCACTTTTTAGGGATGGGGATGGGGGGTGAGTTTTCACTTTCTGTGTTTGTAGTATGGGAATGTAAATGATTGAGCATCCGATGGGGCTTTTTTCTTTATTTCATACAATTGTATTAGTGTCTCGGATTTTTTAGCATCTCTTGCAAATTCGTATTTCATTCTATAGATATATATAAAAGTAATAAATGTAAATAAATATATTAAAATTATATATTATTATTAAAATTAATAATGATAATAATAATAGTAGTAGTAGTAGTAGAAGTAGTAGTAATGATGATGATAGTAGTAGTAATGATGATGATGCTAGTAGTAATAATGATGATGATGATGATGATGCTAGTAGTAATAATAATGAGGAGGAGGAGGAGGAGGAGGATAGTAGTAATGATGATGGTGGTGGTGTTGGTGGTGGTGGTAGTAGTAGTAGTAGTAGTAGTAATGATGATGATGATGGTGGTGGTGGTAGTAGTAGTAGTAATGATGATGACGATAGTAGTAATAATAATAATAATGTAGTAATAATATATTATTATTATTATTAAAATAAATAATTTATTATATTTTTCAATAAAAACAGTTTAAATCTAAGCCTAAATCGAAATACAAATTGTTTGTGTTCTCGCTGTACTTATTTGATGTTTTAATATCGTGACTTAATAATTTTATTTAAGCGCCAAATTATTTAAGACATTTAGTGTTATGGGAATTCGTGTAAGAAAATAACATTTATCTAATAGTTATCAAGATATTTTATTTTCTAAATTAATGACACACTTCATTAACAATTTTAAATATTGATAACTCTGTATTTAGATATTCAGATTAATCAAATAATTTCAATAAAAAGGTTAGGTAATGTTTTTTTAAATCACTTAAATTTGTAGCTTTAAAAAAATTATTTTCTATTGTTGAATCGTAAATTTATAATTTATCATTAAAAAAAGAAGACATAACTTTTATTAGCAATTATTTCTCAAATTCGCTACCAGATGGCAGCACGAGTACAAAATCAAAATTTTTAATAAATTAACTGATAATTGAGCTTTATAAATATGAAAATAGTAATCTGTTTTCAAGAACACACAAATACACCAATTTTTTCAATTCTAACTAATTAGAGTCTAAGTCAAAATCGATTGCAAGGTTCAATATTTTAAAATGTAATAAGCTGATCTTATTAAGAATTTCACAAAGAAAAGTATTCGATGGCACTCGATTTCAAATAATATTCAACCCATTTTGAAAAAATCCTAATGATTTTTGAAATGTTGTCAAATTTATTAAAAAAATATTAATTTTTTTTTAACTTCAGAGATGAAAAGAGGCCGATGAAGTTTTCTTTATAGCATAATTTAAATAGCATTATTATATGATGGATTTATCACATATATTTATTATGTATAAAATATAGCAATCGTCAAAAAATTCGAACTCGAAAGGGAGATATCTGAACTGCACGTTTCAAACTTTTCTGAACTCGAAAAACACGCTTTAGGAAAATGTCCGTCTATCTGTCAGTGACAAAGATAACTCCAACTGCTTTGATAAATATAGCGAACGGTTGAGATTTGGTACACGGTCTTTGCATCATATTTGCAGATTTCTATCAAATTTTAGATACAATGTGTTCAGAAAATGTCTGTCTTTCCACCTGTTCGAGTATAAGTTAACATAATTTTGAAATGAAGAAAGCTATATAGATGAAATTTGGTATACAGATCTGACATTTGAATTGTGACCACTTATAAAATTTAGAACCAAATACAATAAAGGGCTGACCCTCTGTCGGTTTTTATTTTCAGAAACTTGTAAACGAGGTCATTCAAAAATGCAATAATAAATATACCGAATTTGAGATGAAATTTTGTGACTACAAGTGCATTTCGTGTCAAATCTTTATTTCAATCGAATGAGAAAAACGAGTCTAAAACCCAGATTCTATTTTTAGATATTATTAACCCATGCCAGGATTAATCGCCAAAATAACTCGCCAAGGCTAGCAATAAATTCAGTAGAAATGCCAAATTTACGCCATAGAATATATTGTATCTACTGTTTGTCAATTTCATGTAATGCGTTCTCTGCCATGATCACTTTATTAGACAGTATTTGAGACAGTTTGCGGGGGGTATAGAGACAGCTCGTGCTGGTTTGAATATAGAAATCAAAGTTGGTCTTCTTTTCTTTATAATCATACGCATATAAATTATACAAAGAAAGCCCTTTTGTTTTTATATAAATACTAGCTTTTATCCACGAATTCTTACGCATTGAAAAGCACACAACACCTTGTTCATGGCAATTGCCATAAGTAACAACAACAACAGAATGATGCTTTTTGGCTGGCATTCTGTCTGTAAAGTGGAGGATGTGAAAATCGTTAAGCCAAATTAAAGGTTCGTCGCCAAAAAAGGTTCGTTGCCAAGTAAAATCGGTGCCAAATTAAAGTTTTCTTAAGACTTAGAATTTTACAAATTCCATACAGAGTTACTTCTTGAGTACTAAATACTCACTAAGAAAAGGATTTTCAATTTTTTTAATTAATCTAAAAATAGAAAAAGTATTTTTTTTTCTAAAAATTTGGCCCAGATTATCACAATATGTGTTGACTACAAGTGCAACACTCTACCAACCAGGCCATCCCGGCCATCACACACACACGTACACACGCACACACACACTATAATATAATATAATGTAATATTAAAATTTGAAATATTTGTTTTTCGAAAAATTATAACAGACGGTAATGAATTTTATTTTCAATAATCATAATTTTGTTTTCATACAATTGCTTTTGGCTTCTTTGAATTGTTCAGAATTTGTAAACGCAATTTGTAACAATGTTATGTAATTACTGTAATAAGATTCAAATTCATATTTTGCATCATCAAATATTTCCTTAGCATGTTTTTATCATTATTAAAGACGTGACAAAAACAAAGCTTTCTTTAAACATTAATTTCAAATCAAAATTTTTCGCCTTCCATTTAATAGGCAGAAATACTTTCTACAAATTCCTCCAAAAAAAAAAACTGGTGAACTTTGAAACAAAAAGTAATGTATTCCGGCCACACGAATGAAACATAAAATATTATCATGCTGCGTTTTTTATTTAGAAACTAGAAATTTAGGGAGATTTTTTTTAAAAAAAATAACTTATAATTCATCGCCATCTCTTCTTTATTTATGCATTTCTTTATTCTTTTTTATTCTTCTTTATTTTTCTCTATTTTTACTCATGTCATTTAAAAGTAATAGACACTCGCATTTTTTTTCATTCGGACATTTTAAAGAAATTTAAGGCAATTCATATTTAAAAAGTAATGTCCTATGCATATAAAGATATATAGAGACACAAACTTGAAAACGTGCGCGGTTGTAATATATGGTTTTCAAAATGAGAAATGATGCATAGAAGAATAATTTTAGATCAGCCCACGTTTTGTGACTCGTTCTTTAAACATTTCCGACTCAAACATAAACAGGTAGTGTCATCTCATGATAACTTAATCAAAAAAGAATATTCTTATGCATACCATCGAACTATAGAAAAACGTTCCATGAAATTGTTAATTTTTTATCGAGTGTCATTTCACTGAATAGTAGTCCCCAAATATCAGCCTCGGCATTCTGATGAAAATCAACATTTTTCACAGGGCAGATATACCACAGAGATTTATTACTAGATATTAATATCTCAGAGACCAAACTCCGCACGGCATTTTTTTAAAGAAGCATGTTTTTTTTCCGGAGAAAGTATATATATACGAATCGCATACGGATTATATATTTTTCAATCTTAATCTGCATGCGAACTAGTCATTAAAATAACAAAAATCATGAATGCACTAAGTTTAGCCTGCTATTCGAAATAATTTGCTGTAATATAGTATTCCTTTTACACTATAAAAATTAATGTGTTTATTACCACACATTATATCTATCGTTACTTATATTTTTTGGACTGAGCTCAGTTTTACCATCGCGAAATCGGGTTCAAGATAGCGCCATATGAGATTGTCAGCATGAGAACGTATAAAAAAGTGTGTGTGTTTACGTTTTCGTTTGCGCACATGCAAAAGAGCTTTTTTCAGGAAATAAATCTATAAAGATAAAATATCTCATTATAAAATTTGATCCAAATTGTCTGAATCGTTTCCGAGATACACAAAATTTTGTATATAATGTATATGTATGTATGGGTACGCATGTATGTATGTATGTGTACGCATGTATGTATGTATGTGTATGCATGCATATATGTGTATATGTATGTATATATGTATGTGTATGCATGCATATATATGTGTGTATATGTATGTATATATGTATGTGTATGCATGCATATATGTGTGTATGTATGTATATATGTATGTATGTGTTTGCGTATGTGTATGCGTATATGTATATGTATGCGTGTATATATATATATATATATATATATATATATATATATATAT